>CM021100.1:855379049-855597455 GCA_007115665.2 Sequoiadendron giganteum | reverse complement strand
CCTCAACCCTTAAACCCTAATCCCTCAACCCCTATACCCTGTCAACCCTCAACCCTTAACCCTTAAACCCTAATCCCTCAACCCCTATACCCTCTTAATCCATCAACCCCTCAACCCTTAACCCTTAAACCCTAATCCATCAACCCCCATACCCTCTTAATCCCTCAACCCTCAACCCTTAAACCCTAATCCCTCAACCCCTATACCCTCTTAATCCCTCAACCCTCAACCCTCAACCCTTAAAACCCTAATCCCTCAACCCCTATACCCTATTAATCCCTCAACCCTTAAACCCTAATCCCTCAACCCCTATACCCTCTTAATCCCTCAACCCTCAACCTCAACCCTTAAACCCTAATCCCTCAATTCATATACCCTCTTAATCCCTCAACCCTCAACCCTTAAACCCTAATCCCTCAACCCCTCAACCCTCAAACCTTAAACCCTAATCAATGAACCCCTCTATAATCTTAATCCCTCAACCCTTAACCCTTAACCATCAACCCTTAAACCCTAATCCCTCAAACCCTATACCATCTTAATCCATCAACCCCTCAACCCTTAACCCTTAAACCCTAATCCATAAACCCCCATACCCTCTTAATCCCTCAACCCTTAAACCATAATCCCTCAACCCCTATACCCTCTTAATCCCTCAACCCTCAAACCTCAACCCTTAAACCCTAATCCCTCAACCCTTAAAACCTAATCCCTCAACCCTCAACCCTCAAACCTTAAACCCTAATCCCTCAACCCTTATACCCTCTTAATCCCTCAACCCTCAAACCTCAACCCTTAAACCCTAATCCATCAACCCCCATACCCTTTTAATCCCTCAACCCTCAAACCTCAACCCTTAAACCCTAATCCATCAAGCCCCATACCCTTTTAATCCCTCAACCATCAACCCTCTGCTTGAGAGAGAGAGAGGGATAGGGATAGGGAGAGAAAGAGAGGGAGTGAGAGGGAGTGAGTGGAAGAGAGATAGAGGGAGTCACTGTGAGAGGGAGAGGGTGTAGGAGGGGGAGACTTGACAAAGAGAGAGAGAGAAAGATGGGGTAGGATAGAGATACTTGAGAGAGAGAAAGAGGGAGATAGGTTGGGAAGGAGAGACCTAAGAGATAGGGAGAGAGATAGAGGGACTGAGAGAGAGAGGGAGAGAGACAAAGTGGGAGAGAGATAGAGGGACTGAGAGAGAGAGAGGGGGAGAGACAAAGTGGGAGAGAGAGAGAGAGGGACTGAGAGAGAGAGGGAGAGAGACAAAGTGGGAGAGAGATAGAGGAGGAGAGAGAGAGGGGGAGAGACAAAGTGAGGGAGAGATAGAGTGAGTGAGAGAGAGAGGGAGTGGGAGATAGAGAGAGGGAAAGACATAGAGATGGAGAGAGAGCGAGAGAGAGGGGGGAGAGGGGATCGGAGGGAGAAACCTAAGAGAGAGGGAAAGGGAGAGAGAAGGAGAGGGAGACAAAGTGGGAGAGATGGGGTGGGAAGGAGATACCTGAGAGAGTAGGAGAGAGAGGGAGTGAGAGATAGAGGGATGAGAGAGATACAAGGAGTGAGAGAGAGAGAGACTTGAGATATAGAGAGGGGCTGGGAGGGCGAGGGAGTACTCGGGGGAGAAGGAGTACTTGAGATAGAGGGATTCGAGAGGGATGGAGGCGGTGGGGGGAGACACATGAGATATAGGGGGAGAGAGAGAGTGGGAGGGGGTGAGAGGGAGATATCTAAGAGAGATGGAGAGAGAGAGGGAGAGAGATAGAGGGAGGAGAGAGAGAGAAAGGATGCAGAAGAGAGACAAAGGGAGTGAGTGAGAGAGACAAAGAGAGGCCTAAAAGAGGGAGAGGGGATAGAAGGGAGAGACTTGAGAGACAAAGAGGGAGGGAGAGTAGGTGGGAGGGAGAGACTTGAGAGAGAGAGAGAGGGAGAGAGAGTGGGAGAGATAGAGGTCATGAGAGAGAGGGACTTGAGAGAGAGAGGGAGAGGTGGTGGGAGGGATATAATTGAGAGAGATGGAGAGGTAGACAAAGATAGATAAAGGGAGTGAGATAGGGAGGGAGTGGAAGAGAGATAGAGGG
Organism: Sequoiadendron giganteum; assembly: GCA_007115665.2. Taxonomy (NCBI): domain Eukaryota; kingdom Viridiplantae; phylum Streptophyta; class Pinopsida; order Cupressales; family Cupressaceae; genus Sequoiadendron; species Sequoiadendron giganteum. The sequence continues at coordinate 855,595,383 of CM021100.1, read as the reverse complement.
AGTGACTATGAGAGGGAGAGGGGGTAGGAGGGGGAGACTCAAGACAAAGAGAGAGAGGGAGAGGGGGTAGGATGAAGATACTTGAGAGAGAGAGAGAGGGAGAGGGGATGGGAGGGAGAGACCTAAGAGAGAGGGAGAGAGACAAAGTGGGAGAAAGTGAGAGAGAGGGAGTGTGTGTGAGAGAGGGGGGGATGGAGATACCTAAGAGAGAGTGAGAGAGAGAGGGAGAGAGATAGAGTGAGTGAGAGAGAGGGAATGGGAGAGAGATAGAGGGAGTGAGTGAGTGATAGACCTAAGAGAGGGAGAGGGGGTAGGAGGGAGAGACTTGAGAGAGAGAGACAAAGCGAGAAAGATAAAAACCTAAGAGAGGGAGATGGAGTGGGAGATATAAAAAGACCAAAGAGGGAGAGTGAGAAAGGGGTTTGGAGTGAGATAGATTGATTTAGGTACCTATGTGGGAGGGAAAGAGACCTGAGAGATGGGATTGGACTGAGAGAGTAGTCTAGGTTGCCCAAGAGGGAGTGAGACCTGAGAGATAGAGACTTCAGAAGGATAAAGAGTTATCTAGTAACGGTAACAAGTTAGAGAAGGTATCAAAGGTAAAACCTCGACTATCCATCTATGATCATAAACTGTGCACTCTAAGCATTAGCAAATTTGTTCACCAAAGAGGGGAAATTCTAGTTCTATGCAAAGCAGGCCATTTGGTTCTCACCAAATAACCCATCAAATTTGGTGCACGCCAAATGTGATGAGTCATTTGGCGGTCGCCAAATGGCCTGCTTTGGACGTGTTAATTAATAGGTTTTGCCAAATTTTCTAATATTTTTGTTTGTGCTCCTTGTCTCATTTGCATATCTTTCAATGCAAGTTTATAAAAAAACTGTGATAGCGTTAACCTCTCTCTTAGCTATCTAAATATATAAAAAAAAATCATTTTGATTTAGTTAAGGTTTTGATCCATGGCTTCTATTGTAAATGCATTCTTTTTTGGTAAAAGACCAACATGTGCTAGTTTTATGATAGATTTTTACACGTTCATTGAAATGTGAAACAAATTATTTTTTTTGAAACTAGACTCCATTCTACACATGATGAAAAAAAATCAATTTTCGATTAGTTTGCAAATGTTTTTGGGGGAGCACGCTCAAATTTCAGCTTTTTAGGATGTGTCCACTTTGAAAATTCATAAATTATTATATATTCATTAAAAAAATTATCCGAAAGAAGGAGGATAAACTACATGGTGTTATCTAATTTCTCACCATTAGGATTTTTGAAATTCTAAAAAAAAATTGATCCAAAAGGGGGGAGCCCTCAGGTGCTATGCTATTTTTTTTATTAAAACATGACCTGTTCTTCCACCCCCCCTTTTGAGACCCTTAATCTTCATTCATTTTTAAAAAGAAGTAGTAGCTTAGAAACTAGACTCAGAGTACTTCAAATTTTGTTCTTGCCGCATCTTGAAATTTTGAGCGTAACTATCTTCATTTTCTCGTGCAAATCATATTTTCTTGATTTAAAAAAAAGAGAGTGGCATCTTAAGAGCCAAAATTGTGTAACAGATTGGTGCACTTACCCGGAAATCAAAGTGTATCTATTGCAAGCATGGTTACCATCTAAAATCATCATGCATGATGAAGAGATTTGATCTCATGGCCCAAACACTTTAGCAAAATAATCTTGGTAACTCTATTCCAGAAAGGGCCAAGAAGAAAAAGGAAGAAAAGGTACCTGAAACAAGAGGTAATGCACATGCATTAATGCTATTCATTCTTCTCTAGATGCAAGGATCATAGAATCCAAATCTTCACAACATATAATAGCCACAAAATATTTTCTGTCATCCATAATACCATATGATGGTCCTCCTATTCTCATGGGAGATAACTCTCTAGGAAAGGGGTATGTGCAAGATCATCATGGAATAAACAGGCTCTTAAGTGGCAATAAAATTCAAAAAATTAGAGTTAGGCAACTTGACTTAAAAAATTGAATAATTTATCTATATTATTTCAAAAATACATAAGAATAGAATCTTTAGCAAATTGAATGTAGTTTCTAAACTACTAGGTTTATTTTTTATTTTTAAATCTATTTGATGAAAATTTGAAATTTCAATGTAGTAGTACTTAAATTTCAGGAAAAAATTAAGAAGTAGGTGTTTGTCTGACCACCCTAACCACAATAAAATGATAATATATTTTTTATAATATTTTAGATATAAGTAGGGGACTCATGTCCCGATGTGATGCATATTTTTTTGTAATTTTTTTCCAAGTAAATAATTAATTATGATTTTTTTATTACAACTTTTAAAAAATATAAAAACTCATATGTTTGACCACCTTAACTTGGTAAAAAATTCATGAAATTCAATTATTTTGTTTTACTCCTATAGTATGTGAAGCATAGAGTGTGACACATGTTTTGGATTCAAAAAATGTGATACCGTTTGAAATCTATAGATTTTTTTCAATCAACCTTTTAATCAAGACTTTAGTCGTAATTCAAATAGAAAAAGAATAATAATTATTTATTAAATTCAATGTAAAGCATAAATTATATTGGTGGAAATTTGAGAATCTCCTTTAAAAAAAAATTCATTTAATCAATTTTGAGTAAAAAGAAAGTCGTTAGCCACATGGGCCATCAAATCACTTAGATATCGCCACTTTTTGGCCCATCATGATCCTACACATACCCAAAGGAAACTGAAAAAGGGAAGGTAGAGCTTGGCATTGAAAGTTTTGAGAATGTGGACTGCACATTCCAAAGCTTTTTATTAATCTTTTCTCTATTTATCAAATGACACATATTGGCACTAGAAGGAGAGTTGAATTCACTCCAAATGTAGTGAGCATATTTGACATGTAAGACAACTCCAAAATTTCTATTGGTAAGGAAAATCATCAGTCTCATTTGTACACTTTTTCTGACTTTGTTGCTAAATTAGATTCAACTTTACTTCCCTCAAAATTGTGGGCTGAAGCAATCAACTATGCCTCATAGATACAAAATAGATCTCCTCACAAATCTATCATAGGAAAAACACCTTTTGAATCATGGAGTGGCATGCAACTAGAAGTCACACATTTCCATATTTTTGGATCACATGCATGGGTCCACATTCCTAGATATAAGAGTAAGGCTTTGGAGCCTCAAAGAAAAGAATGCATTTGTGTTGGATATCTAGATGACATAAAGGGATATAGATTGCTAGATCTTTCAACATATATGCTCATCATTGAGAGGAGTGTCTACTTTGAAGGAAGTCGCCTACATGCATCTCAAGCTAAAGAATCCACCACTTCAGTGCTTCCTCCTCTTACAAATATCAGAGATAATACGTGCAATCATTCTGATTTGATTTCAAATATTTTTGAATCTAATTTAAAGGAAGATGAGCATGTGGATATGTGCAGGATCATGATGGGCCAAAAAGTGGCAATATGATGGGTATCTGGCTGACGACTTTTTTTAACTCAAAATTGATGAAACGAAAAGGGTTTTTAAAGGAGATTCTCAGCTTTCCACCAATATAAATTATTCTTTACTTTGAATATAATAAATAATTATTATTCATTTTCTATTTGAATTATGAATAAAGTCCTGATTGATAGGCTGATTGAAAAAAAGAAAATTGAATTTCATGAAATTTTGACCAAGTTAAGGTGGTCAGATATATGAGTTTTCTATATTTTTTAAAATTTGTAATAAAAAATTCATAATTAATTATTTACTTGGAAAAAAAATACAAAAAAATATGAATCACATTGGGACATGAGCCTTATACTTATATCTAAAATATTATAAAAAAATATTATCATTTTATTGTTGTTAGGGTGGTTAGACAGACACCTACTTTTTATTTTTCCCCTAAAATTTAAGTACTACTACATTGAAATTTTAAATTTTCACCAAATAGATTTTTGTTTTTTTAAAATAAACCGAGTAGTTTAGAAACTAAATTCAATTTTATACAGATTCTATTCTTACATATTTTTGAAATAATATAGATAACTTATTCAAATTTTTACGTCAAGTTGCCTAACTCTGATTTTTTTGAATTTTTTGCCACTTAAAGGCATGTTTTTTCCATGCATGTGTTGATCCACATCCAATTCCTAATGGGGCTATGAATGATGATTCCATATCTCCTAGAAGAAATCAAAGAACAAGGAGCTTAAGGGAGATATATGATGCCCCACATGCACTCTTTGCTACCGAGCCCATCAGGACATTACATGCCTATGTGGCTCTAGCATCTGACACTCAAACTTATGTAGAAGTTGTAGGGAATCCTTTTTGGGAAGCTACCATGGAAGATGAGTATAAATCCCTCATAGCGAACCAAACATGGGACTTGGTTCCACTTCCTTCCAATCGCAAGCTTGTCAGATTTAAGTAGGTTTATAGGACAAAGGAAGTAGTAGATTGACATGTGAGTAGATACAAAACAAGGTTAGTATCCAAAGGTTTTTAGAAAGTTCATGATATCGACTATGATGAGAATTTTACTCCAGTGGAAAAAATGGACTCCATTCAGATGGCTTTTTCCATTGTAGTAGAAAGAAGGTGGGAGGTTCACCACATGGATGTGAAGAATGCATTTCGTCACGATGATCTCAGGGAGGAAATCTACATGGGGAAACTACAAGGGTATGCACAAAATTCATCCTTAGTATGCAAACTCAGGGTGATCCCACAATAGTGGTTTACAATTTTTGGCCAAACTGGACACTGAAATTGTTATTTTTAACTAAATATTCACATTCAGGCACCTATAGCGGCTAAACCATGAGGAATTTGAAGATGGTGCAAACTAGAGTCTCATCAAATTTTGTCTATAGATTCTAAAACTATTTTTTTCAATTTTTTTGGAATAAGATTGCACTTCTTTTTCCATCTCCCACAAAAATTGGTTTTTTTTAGAAAACAACATTTTTAAAAAGTGACGCTCACCATATACAACATAAATTTTTTTGTATGAAGGATAAAATTATAATTTTTTTGAATTTAGATTTGCAGCTAGGATATCTAGCACTTTCATTTGGTCTCATAGTTTTTTATTGAATATTTTTTCCTTAATAGAGTTTTGAAGTCAAACCAATTGCAATTCAGACATAGGCGGACTGTATACAACATAACTTTTTATGTATGTATCGAAATTCAATTTTATTTTTTTTGATGGATCAAACACATCAATACCCAGCACAAACATATTTAAAAAAAACTATTTTGATAATTTGCTATTTTTTCACATGTGCAAAATAGAGAGCTTGATTTTCGGTGAAAAACCTATGTTTAATAAAAGTAAAAAAACACATACATAATAAAACCAAAACATATTAAAATTATATTTGTGGGATAGCTTATTTTGAGGACTACCATAATAATTTGAAAGAAATTTTAAATGAATTCATTTGATCCCCAAAAAGGTAAATCAAAAGTGATTTTTTATCAGCATTGTGATAGGTTTAAAGGAGACTCATTTATAGGTATGGTTTAAAACTAGTGAGGTTCTATCTAAGGGGGTTTGATTTAAGGTGGTTTGATCAAACCCTCTTCAATTAGAATCCTTAAAATGAAACTTTTAAAGGCTTAAATAATTATATTTTCTAAAAAATGTGATTTCAGCAAGAATTCGTTCCTCTCAGAAATTGTAAACCAGCTTTGTGGAATCACCCCTCAAGAAGTCACTTTATGGCCTCAAGCAGGCACCTAGAGCCTGATATTCTAAAATAGACTCTGATCTACTATCTCAAAATTTTATGTAGTGAAAATTTGATCCAAATGTTTATATGATGAGAACATATAAGTCTCTATTGATCATAGTGCTTTATGTAGATGATCTACTAATAACAAGTAGTTCAACCACAACCATTGCTGCAATTAAATCTGCTTTGCATGAAAGATTTTCCATGATAGACATGGGTCTCCTAAATTTTTTACTTGGACTTGAAATCAGCCACAATGAATTAGGAATCAAATTTGCTCAATCCAAGTATGTGAGAGATCTTCTAGTTTAGTTTCACATGACTATCTACAAGCCATCAACCACACCTTTCTTATCAATGGTAAAACTTGAGGATGGAAAATATACACCACTAGTTGATTGCACACAATATTGTCAACTTATAGGGAGTCTCCTTTATCTCACTCACTCTCATCCAGATCTCTCATGCAGTGGGGGTTGTTTCCATATACATGCAGGAGCCACATGAGCTACATTGGAAAGCTGCCAAACACATACTCTGATATGTCCAAGGAACCATCGACCATGGGATTCATTATTCAGAATGTTGTACTTTGGATCTCATTAGATACATTGATTTTGATTAAGATGGTGATAACATTGATCGCAAGTCCACTTTAGGATATGTTCTTGGTTTGGGATCGGGCACCATTTGTTGGTCAAGAAAAAAGAAATATGTCATTGCTTTATCATTAGCAAAGGCCAGCTATAGAGGTGTAGTCAATGTTACCATTCAAGCCATTTGGTTGTTGAACTTCCTAACCGAGCTCGATATCCTCTTTCATCATTCTTCTATTATTTGGTGTGACAATCAGAGTACACTAAAGTTGTGTAGAGATCCCATACAGTGGTAGCGGACCAAACATATCAAGATCTACATGCACTACATTTGTGAATTGATACATGATGGAGTCATCAACTTGCAATACTGTCCCACTTCTGAATAGACTGCCAAAATCTTCATGAAGACTTTCACTAAGGATAATATTTTCTCTCTATGAGACCTTCTAGGAGTGAAGGATACTGCAACATTGTAGTTGCCATTCTCAGTTAATTCATTTTTTAAGAGGAGGTTTTATTCCCATAGGGTTTTCCCTCTTTCCTCTATTTAGTATTTTGTCTCTTTAATTAAACTCAAGGGGGGGTGTTAGCACAATTAGCAACTTTCTTATTTTTTTATAAAACTGTTATTGTTTACTTTAAAGTAAGCTACCTAAAGAAAACAAATTTACCAATTTCCTTATTCCCTTGTTTTCATCCTTTTTTTCCCTATGGGTGGCTTTAAATCTTTTCATCCTTTATTCCCACGATGGCTTTAAAAGCTTGTAAAATCTGCATTTTCTTAATGTGAATAATCATAAAGTTCATTTTCATTCTTTTTGCTTTAAATTTTTTTGTTCTGCAAGTTTGTTCTTTCTTTATTTCTCAGCTAGATCAACTGTGTTGCAGATTTATTAAAAAATTTACACTAACCACCATTCGATGAGTGAGGAGTCCTATCCTTGTTTCATGAAGAATGGTTACCTCCTTCATGCCTATTTGTGTACACCTTGTTGATCTAATTTCTACAAACTTTTTTCATTTATACTTGTTTTTAATCTCTGAGATCTACAGGTTTCTACATGGTATCAGAGTAGTTTGAGATAATTTCAGGTCGCAAGGAAAGTACAAATCGACCCCAACCCATGCGTGAATCTCTATGTTTGCTCGTGGAACCTAGGATGGCCAAAGTGAGGCTGTTTTCTAACTCTGTTGGTAGAGGCATGATATCTCTTCAATGGTAGATTTGGTTTATTTGTTCAGGTGGCATTTGAATTCAACCAATTGGCGAATTGACCCAATCCACATTTTCACCCAGTCTGTGAATCAAACCTATAGTCACGATTTTCTATTTGAGGTCACAATTTAGAGTATTGGAGGGGGCGTAGGAATCTTGCAGATCACAATTTGGAATTAAATCTCTGTTTTGAATATTTTCACCACTTTATATCTAGTAGATATAGTAGAAATATTGACAATAAATAACATGTCTTTATGTGTATGTGGAAAAGGAACAATTCATATTGGTAATGGATACTTCACCAAAGTTTTTTATGTTTTAGCTTTGACTAAAAATATTCTCTCAGTCTATCAAATAATAAATAGTGGTACAAGGAAGATAGTTGTGATAAGGGACTTATTAAGTAGGGCAATTATAGGAGTTGAAGAGGTAGATAGTTCTATTTAGTTTTATACATTTTCAGATTTTGCACTTGATAATTGTAAATAATAAATAGTGGTACAAGGAAGATAGTTGTGATAAGGGGCTTATTAAGCAGGACAATTATAGGAGTTGAAGAGGTAGATAGCTCTACTCAGTTTTATACATTTTCAGATTTTGCACTTGATAATTGTACTTCAGAGATACCTACACCAACATCCAATATAGACAGTTACTTTCCTCCATCTTCACTTGTTTATTCTCAATAGTATATTGAGGATATTAGTAGTCATCTGTGATTGCAGGATATTTTTTTTGTCTCATGTTTTTATAAGTGTCTTTTATTTCTCTCTTTTTGGAGAATAATTTTTTCCCATTGGATTTTCTATCTTTCTCCATTTTACGATATTGCATTGTACATGAGTACCTTACTAGGCCTTGTAGCTAGGACCCATTTATTTTGTGTCTATATAAGCTATGCTAAGGGGAGTTTTAGTGTATATATTGAATACACTTAGGCTTTAGGACTAGTAAGGTGTCCATGACACTTGCACATGTGAGGTCTCAAGGTTAGTAAGGAATTTTAGAGGTGTTGACTCACTTTCGACACCTCATGCTACTCTTTTTGTAAGAACTAGCCACCACTCCATGAGTGAGGAGTCTTATCCTCATTTCATGGAGAGTGGGTACCTCCTTATGCCTATTTATGTATGCCTTGTTGATTTGATTCATGGGCCAACTTTATGCAAATTTATTCCATTTGTGCTTGATCTTAAATCTCAAAGATCTGCAAGTTTCTACAACATGTCATATTATTCCTAGTAGTCTATTATTGACACCATTCCTTTCAAAGTGGAATATTTCTAACACATGATTACTGTTCAAATTTGAAGTTATAGTTCTACATGGTGGTTGACCTATTATATTTGTGGAGGATAAAAAAGAGTGAATTATTTCATCTACATCAACATCTATGATTAATAAAACTCCTCTCATGGTATATTTTAAGAACTTGTGCTCAAATGTGGTAATCCTAAGAAGAAAATCCTAATGATTTCAGAGGGTGATCTTATACAAGGTTTTTATTTGAGCTGAAATGGACATGGATTCTAGTTGCACTATATTGATTTGATTTTCCATTGATGTTGGTATGAATTTCTATTGAGGTTAATGACATTGTAGAACTATTTAAATATAATATAGTAATTTTCCTAATAAGAAAGAGATAAAGATTTACACATGTTAATTGTTGTTCACTATAATATGAAGATCAAAAGTCTTTTTATCTTTTTTTTATTCTAATTGTAATGGTATTATTGTTGTATAAGAAATAATTTTAGTTTGAGGCATCTAATATCTAAGTGAATGCTAGGGCTAAATTATGTTGTTATCCAAATAATAAGTGTATCTAGAAAATAAGAGTCAAATTTTTGTTATTATTTTGGCATGGAACATTCTACGAGTCTTAAATATAGTGATCTTACTAGCTTGTGTATTCAAATTTTAACTTTCTATGTATTAGTTCTATGTAGAACAATGAAAAAGTATCTAGATATCACTTGAGGGAGATCAAGAAATAAGGCTCATCTATAGAAAGTGTAGAGACTCAATCATATCCTACAAAAATCATTGGAGAGAATAATAGTGTGCCAAAAATAGAGAGGAGAATGAATTTAAATGACAACTAAGATCTTTAGGATAAAAGAAACTTTGATCTATTAGTTTATATGGTGACACAATTGCTTAAAAAGATGGACAATGATATTGATATTCCTTAAAATTAATGAGTTAAAAAGGTTTCTTTAGGGGTAATAATCTAGATGCCACCTAGAGCCACAAAAAAAATTGTTCTTATTTATTTAAAAGACTAAGGTCCCGACCTAGCTTTATATAAATGAGCTAGAGGATTTATGACTTGAAGTCTAAAATTAACTATTTGATGATATCAAGACTTGTCATGTAGAATACAAAGCTATTCCTATGGAGATCTAAAATAAAATCATTCACCAATTATATGACCATGAGGAATTTATAGAATGGTTATAGAGCTAAGCCTAGAATGCAAAACTTTTAGAGATATATGTACCAAGCTTTGAGGAATTTGACACTCTCTTCCTATGATGGATCTAATAGATACTTAGCTTGTATATGGGTATAAAAACAAGAAACATAAATAAATTTTAGACCAATGAACAAGATGAAGAAATCAAGTTTGTCACCTTGCACTTGAAGGGTATTGCACACAATTCATGGTACCACTTTGATAACCTCATATGATGAATTTTATAAACTTAAAATATAGAAGTTTCATAAAAATGATCAAGAATTTTATTTCAAAATATTAGACATAGGTCAAATAGTTTTTTCCACTAGAGAATTATGTAAAAAAAATTCAAAAGTTATTGGTGATGGTGCCAAACTTCACAAAGAGAAGATTGACTATGCTCTTCATTGAAGGATTAACTTAATCTCCTAAGAGGTTGGTCAAAGTTTTTTAGACCATCTATTCTATAAGATACCATCAATTGGGATTTGTAATTTGAGACTTCCATGCCAAATAATAAGTTCTAGATCAAAAAAAATCATTCCAAAAGAAAACTTTCATAAAAATGTAAACTAGACCAATGGTTTTCTATAAAAAATAGACATTGAGGAAAAGAATAAATTGAGAATGAATTATTTGTTCTTTACCTACAATAATCCATGATAACTTGAGCATAAATGGGTTGGGAAAGGACAGGTGCATTACATTGAGGTAAGTTATAATGATGAATCAAAATCTAATGAACTCAAACCATAGAGTGAAGAATCTAAACAAGAGATAGGAAAAGAAGATCAACCAAAAGTGAAAGAGGTAATAGTGAAAGAAACTCTTGATACTCTCTCTAGTACTTTGAGATTCAAAATATTTCACATCTATGGGGTCTTGTGAGGTCAAATAATGATTGTACACAATAATTTTATTAACACTTATAAATTCACTGATGAGGTTCTCGTGGGCATATGAGGCCTCAAGGCAATAAAATTTGAAGGATTAAACATTATGGTGGGTAATGGATTCACCATTCAATGTAATATGAATATATTCTAAATGAATCTTAAATTAGGAGGATATAATATGAAGGATTACTTCTATTTTTTTAGAATAAGAGACACATATATTGTCCTAGGAATTTAGAGGTTACAATCATTAGGAGAGAATACAAAATTGATAGAATAAAAAAATAAAGTTTTAATTAGAGGAAGAATAACTATTACTATAGGGAAAAATAAATAAAGCATGTGAAGGAAGAAATGATCAATTTATTCATTGAAGAATAACAAAAACATATATAAAAGGTGAAATTTAGCTGTACAATATCTAACTACATAGCCTCTTCAAAAATGCTTGTAAAACTAAACAATGTAATAAACAAATCATGCTAAGCTAACATTCCTCCCTTATTATTATTTTCTTGTAAATGTACCCTGAAACAATTCAAATTTCACCTTGCCAAGAGACTTGGTGAGTATATCAAGTATCTGGGAATTTTTTTGGTAGTACTAGATCTAGATTTGGTAGTTCAAGAATTATTCTTGAATTTAATGATATTTGACCTCAATATTATTTGTTATTTTAGGAAAATCTAGATTCTTTATAAGATTGAACACAACTTCATTATTGCAATAAAGAATAGGTAGTTTTTCTTCAAGAATGTTCATGCTAACCAAAATGAAATGTAACTAAATCACTTCACACATAGCTCCTTATGTGAAATAATATTCAACCTTGGTGGATGAGAGAGAAATACTTATTTTCTTCTTACTAATCTATGATGTAGGTCTAGATTCGATATTAAAAAAATATCCTGAAGTTTACTTCGTATAATTAATAGATTCAATGTACCATAAATAATTGTACCTCAAACATATCTCATAAAATTCTTAGCAACAACTCAATGAATTTAATTCCACTCCAACATAAATCATGAAAGATAGTTGACAACATTGCATAAGTTTGGTCTGGTATAGGTCAAATAAATGAGACTCCCAACAAGCTTCCTATAGAGAGTTTCACCTACTTAAGGTGAATCCTAGAATTGAGAGAGCTGCAAAACTTTCTCCATTGGAGTAGACAATTTTTTTATCAGACATCCCATACTTTTCTAGGAGTGTCTTAGAATATTTCATCTATGAGATAAAAATATGATGATCATTTTTCCATATATCCAAGCCAAGATAGTAGTGAAGTATTCATGTTGTTTACATTATCAATAAGATTTCTTGAGCTCCCTATGATCACAAAATCATCCACATAGAAAACGAGAATGAAAATCTCTATCCCGACCTCCTTAATTTACAAATTGGAATCTTAAGGGCTATGTGTGAAATCATGTTGCAATAGTTAACCATCTATTTTAATGTACCATACCCTAAGGGCTTGATTAAGCCCATAGAGTGAATTAATGAGATGACATAACTTCTTAGGATGATTTTCATCAATGAATCCTTTTGGTTGGGTAATGTATACTTCTTCTTTCTAGATCACCATTTAGAAAATCACTCTTGACATCCATCTACTAAATCTTCCATCTTTTCTATGTTGCCAATGAATAGACAACTTTGATTACTTTGATGACTATTGTTGGTACAAATGTATCCTCATAATCAATGTAATCCTTCTAAGAATATCCATTTGCAACAATTTGTTCTTTGTATTTATCAATAAATCCATCTTCCAGGTATTTTATTTTGAAAATCCATTTGTAGTGAATGGGTTTCTTCCTTGTAAGCATATTTAAGATTTCCCATGTCAAATTTTATATTAAGGAGTCATACTTGGAATCCATGCCCTTCTTCCATTATGGTTGAATTAGTGTCTTTTGAAATGTATCAAGTTTGGTGCTACCAACAAAAGAACTCATTAGTGTGATATTTACCTCATTTCTTACCTTTCTTCTCATTCTAACTCCTAATGAAATATGTGAAAGAGAGTTTAGTTGGGAGTCCCTAATGGTGGTTTGAATCCATTTCAAATTTTGATGCTATTACTAGTGTAAATAATTATTTTCAATATGGTCAAGATCATTGAACAATTATCCTTGTAGCTCATCTTCTTTGGAAGAGGGTTCTTCATGCTCATCATTTGAATATGAAAGAAATATATGAAAGATGGTTGTTTTGAATCTTCTTTGTGTGTAATTGAGTCAAATGATGACTCATCACATACCAGGTCTTGACTCTCATAAATATTTTATGTCTCAAGATCCATGATATGATGTACTTTTGAGGTAGTACTCCACCTTGAAAAAGGTACACTAGAGTGTCTCAGGATGATCTTTTTCTTGTTATTGGCTACAACATGCATATATTCTCAAAAACCAAATACTATGATATAGGAGAATGAAGGATTATGAATACTCCATAAATTTTCTATTATCTTGTACTGCAATATCTTTGTATGTGCCCTTTAGAGAAGATACATAGTTGTCTAGACCATTTTTTCCTAAAATTGATCCTCCATCTTACCTGTAGAAAAAAAAGAAATGATCCATCTCTATGACATTTTGATTGTGATGTTCTAAAATTCCATTCTACTAGGGTGTATAAGAGTATTCAATTTTTTTTTGATGTCACGATTCTTTAAGAATTCCAAGAATTTATTTGATGTGAATTCCCCCTTGATTTGATAAAAGGAGGAGAAGAGTCCATCTTCTCTATTGTTTAATGTGCTAGTAGAAGTATTGAAAGTGTGTAAAAGTTTCACTCTTCATCTTCAGAAATAAAAACAATGTATTGTGAGATAATTCATTCACCAATAGATAAAATTGCTAAAATCCTTGAAAAGAGGCAAGTAGGGGCTTTCATAGATTGTATGCATGACTACAAGATATTCCTTTCCATAGAAGGTACTTCAAGTGAATGGATCCTGATGTTTTTTCAACACATCCATGACATGTAAAAAATTAATAGTAAATTTGAGTAAGTCCTCTTACCATCTCCTTAGTACTTAGTTGATAAATGGAATCAGAACAAAGGTGCCCATATCAATAATACTAGAGTAGTATATTTAGCCATAGAGGTAAAGAGAGAAACTATAAAGGATGAGACTGCATCGAGGGAAAATAAAAAATTCTTCATAAAAGCTATAGAAATTACCTTATGTTTCATTAGAAAAGGATATCCTAGGTCTAATAAATAGATCACTAACACCAACCTTTTCCAAGAAAATGTGGGATTGAATCTATACCAATAAGGATAAGATATTAAATAAAAACATAAAAGGTGAATCAACCAACCTTGGATCTAGATTCTTTTTGTTGTTTTGTTGGATATGGCAATGTTGATGGATTGAAAAATTGATACAAGTAGGTAAAATAAGAAAATGTAGCATTCTAATATGAATTATGAAAAACTAAAAGCACATATACAAATTTAAGTTCTAGAAAAGAAGAAGACAACCACTGAGACACCTAAGTTTTAAATATGAGCAGGATCTAGGTGGTATAGGGCACAAGGATGCTCTAAACTAAGGAGTTGGATCTAGAGAATTCTTTCAAAATATTAAGGTCCTTGTTCTATAACCTCTTCATTCTAGGTTTGGTTTTCAAATCTTCATTTTCTTATGAGATAATGTAGATTCCATGGCTTGTCAAATTGTAGGGTTTTGATGCATGAATGAGAAAATTGCCTTCAATATTAATCTAATAATCTTTAGATCTATCAATTGCACACATAAAAGGAGAAGAAGGCTTGTGCCATATAGGGATTTTCCTCAATCAAACCTTGTGTTATTATTTCTACCTCCAAAATGCTAAAATAGATGAAAGGAGAGCTTATCCTTTTGAGAGATACAAACTAAATGATTTAAAAATGATGAATTAACACTTTGAGCTACAAATCACAACTCAAATTTGATCTCCTTGATAGACTGAACTAACACTCATCACCTTCAAGGATCAATTGTTGCTTTAATTGATTTTATTTGAATACATACAATTGTTAGTGCTAAAAAATGGAATGCATTTAAAACATGAAAAAAAATCACATAAAAATTGAAATGATGGTTGGATGAAAAATTGCTGCAATAATTCAAAAAATTATACTCTTCACTACTCTTGAGTGCTTCTTGAATTTTAATAATTTATTGTGAATTTCCTTATGATTGCTTATTAATTAAAATTGTAAAAATAATATATATTTGGAACCAATTAAAATGGAGTGTGTGTGGTTAGAAATGATGTTTTATTAAGTGCTATCACACCCACTTTCAAGATGGTTCCACTCAAGGATAACCCTAGAGATCTCAATGCAAAAGAGAAAGAGATGTTGCAGTAGGGTTGTCCTAGGAGCTGAATATGATCTAATGAGGGGTTCACCACCAAGTTTAGACTTCAAAAAGATAATTAATTTCTAGTTGAAGTGCAAAACCCTAATTCAATGCAAACTAAGACTAAATGACCTAGAAAAGTGAATGAAACAATACAAAAAACTTCAAAACAAAATATGTACACCTAGAGATCTGAAGAAGTTTGGATGGAGTTTTGAAACACTGGAAAATATGTTTTTACTGCTAAGTGGGACTCATTTACAAAGCAGGGTGAATCAATCCAGTTTCTAGAAAACTATTTGGGAACAAGTTTTGGACAAAAGGGTATGTGAATCTGTAAAATCCTGAAAACTAATGAGAATTGGGACTCATTTGCCAAAAGTGGTGAATCAGTATAGTTGGGCTTTTCTGCAACTTCAAAAGTTGATCCTACTCTTCTTTTTCTTCTTTATCCTTCCTTATTGGTTTCTAGATCTGAATATCTGATTTACAACCTTTAGGTCTTCTCCAAGATTCTCGAAGACTTGATGAAAACTTTGACAACTTTGAGCTCTTGAAAAAATTTCTCCAATCTTCCTCCTTAGGAAATCTACAACCTATACCTCCAAATCACACACAAAATAAAACATTGTTTTGGAAATCAAATAAGTATTAGTGGATAGGAGTTTGCCTTGGTCGAACCCCGTTTTGGAAATCAATCCTTGAAATGAAAGAAAATAAGAAGGGAGAATGATGAATGAACAAAAGACAATGTTTCAACTCACCAAACCCTAGCAATATAGTGCTACAAATATTCTTGAAATGGATGCAATGGATGTTTTCCTTGACTCTTGCTTGAATGAGGTTGATCTTGATTGAATCATAAACCCTATATCACAAATGTTAGCACAATAAAAAACATGACATATGAAATCTTTGACATGATGATTGATGCTTGAATGCTCTTGTGAATGCTTGTGAAATAAATTTAATATTAGGAATGCTCTCATAAAATTATTAGGTGAAAATGAGTGAAAGAACCTTGTATTTATACTCAATTATGTAAGAATTCTCGAAATTACAACACTCCAAGCCAACATCCAATCTACGAGAATAATATCCTGCTAGAAATTTGAATAAAATTTGATTTTGGACCACATGGGACTCATTTTCCCAAGATGGAAAATGATTCCATCAGACATAATGTATAGAAACAAAAACCAAAAGTGCTTAGAAATGTGTGAAAACTAGTTTGGGGCCAAAAGATCTAGGTGAGACCCATTCACTCAAGTTGGTGAATGAGTCCCAAATCCCTAAATCTAGTCCACACAAGCCATAAACACCTGAATTATGATTGGTTAATGATTGGTGTCAGGGTTATCCTCGAGGAGATGCAATAAATGAGGCCTGTGAATGCAAAATGGAGCCAGTTAAAGCATAAGAAAGCCCAATTATTAATGACAAGCCTAGAGAAGTGTGAAAGTGTGTTACAACACTTTACGACACTCCAAATAAGGAAAGATTAAAATTAATTTTGATTAAAAGGAGGTTTATTAGGTAGATAAGACCTGAGAAAAGTATGAAAGGGCGTTACAACACTTCACAACACTTTAGCAAGGTTTTATTAGAATCCATTAGTTCACAAAGGACCAAGACCTAATGTGAATGTGTCAACCACATTACAACACTAAATCAAGGAAACATTAAGCCTAACTCACAAGGAGGGCCCAAACAAGCCAACAAAAGTAGAATGGTTACTTTTTGAGTGACTCCATTTAGCCCCCGCTTTAGTTAGAGGATGAACTTGCTTCAAACTCACACTAAAGTAGACCAATGCATATCAAGAGGGGTCCAAGTGTATCAATGTCAATAAGATAGGACAACGATGATGATGAGGGATGATCAAGCCTCCATGATCAAGATCCCATGGAAAACCAACATAGACATGAAAAAAACACATGTGACAATGATATAAGAGAAACAACAAAGCACAAGAATGCACTATCAAAGATGATAGAGAGAAAAGGTAAAATATAAAACAAATTTGGATAAAGCTTCAACCGTTTTTCCATCCCAATGTGGATCAAATCTAGTTTATTTGTCCAAAAAATGCATATTATTTCTATGGCAACAAAAATTCTGGTTTTCCATTGGGTGAGAAGTCCAAAAAGGTGAGAAACATATACTTGTGGTTGGTATGCACTCACACACACATGCAAATGGATATGGGGAAATTCATGAGTTGATTGGGATTCCTGCTCAAACCATGCCAAAGTTATACCTCCTAATAAATTTAATAAGGAAACACATAAAATGATCTTTGAGCTTCATGAGACAAGAAAAACTTTGTATTCTTGGAGCTCATAAACAAATAAGATGGCTCTACAAGCATGAAAGTTGTGTTATGCAAGATGGCCATATGACAACAAATATAAAATGAAAAATAGGAAATGTTCAAAGGAGTCTTACTTAGTTCATGTGAGGTCTTTAACTTAGGGAAAATTGTGCTTAATGTCTCCAAGAGAGGACCAACAAAAGAATAGAAGATGCACAACTTAGGGGATGCAATGTGTCACATCTACCCACTAAGAGGAATGTAATATGCTAAGAGAGATCACACTCTTGAAGTAAATCACACCCAATTTCATCCACAAAGTGAGAAATGCATCATATATAAAATAAAAAGACTACACTATGAACCATGAAAAAGTAAAATGTAAAAGAATAATGCCAATGTATGGCCCCACTTTAAAGGAATTTCTAAACACCATACTATGATAAATACAAAAAATAAAAAATAAAATGTGGCAACTTGGAAAGCCCTATTCCAAGTCATCTATTTCCAAATGAAGCTATGTCATGTAAGAGAAAAATAAAAGAGAGGAGTTTCCCCCAAAATGAAAACACCAAACACATAAGGGATCTATGGATTTTGGGTCAGTATATTCTTGCCACAATGTTTTTAATAGAGATCGAAACTATCATCATTCCCCAAATACACATAGAATTAGAAGAATGACACAAAGAGAGTAAGAAAAATAAAAATCCTTTTGGATCAACATGGAAGAGACATGAATGTATCGATGCTTTGCATCATATCCAAAAGGAAAACACAAGACAAATGAAAAAATATTAAATGTGAAAATTAAAAATTTTATGACATAGAGTAGAATGAAGGTACAAATATAGGAATGCCACAAAGAGAGGGAGAATGCCACAAGGGATCACATCATGTAAATGCAATCACATGTAAGAAAATGAAAAATAAATAATTCAAAAGACTAGTGAGGCACATGTAAGTCTACCTATGAGCAATTCATCTACATCCCAATCATGTTCATTGTATACAAAGGGAAAAAAACTAGCCAGAGGAACAAGAGCAAGTGCCAAACTAGGAGAACCACCCGGTTCAACACTCTTTGTAGGATATTTGTCATTTATGCTCACTGAAGAGGAAAATAATGAATTATATTCATTATGCACCTCTTCATCAATTTTAAGAACCTCATCATTGTCATCCAAGTTATGCACAATAGGAGGTCAAAGGACAATGTCCTTGGAAGAGTTCAACTCTTGTTCAGTGGTTATTGTATTGGATTTTTTTTGTTTTGAGGCCAGGGTAGAGTCATCATGCATTTCTTCAGCCAAGTTTGGATCTTGATTTTATTTGTTTAATTCTTCATGTAACTTGTGAGCAAGGGAACGATGTCTACGCCTATTCTCTCTATTACCTATGTTTCTTTTAGTTTTGTTTTCAATTTGCATTTGTGTAGGAGTGGGTTGATCAACCATAAGTTTATTTTATTCTCCAAGGGGAGGAATGGAAGGAACCACAATAGGTTGCTCGACCACTTTCTCTTTGAATTTGTATACTTGTTTTATTCTAGGAGGTGTAACAGGGTTGTTTTCATTATCTCTTGGTTGTTTGTACAATGTAGGTGAAGGTTCAATCTTAGGTTGGTCTTGGTGGTTTGGAGTTTCTTTAGGTTCAATCATGGTTTCATCAAGGATCATAGGCTAAATGGTGGGTGGGGACATGTTTTAGAGGGATAGTTTTTCTATCTTTTTTTCCTTGAACTTTTGATAGGACAAGAAAATAAATTCTTCTCTTGGTTTTATAGGTTCCATAGGTTCAGGACAAAAGGAATCTAAGGAAAATTTTCCTTTGGAGGACAAAGGGTTAAAGACACTATTATGGATGGTGAATATTTCATTGTCAAAGAGAAACTTTAAGCATTTATACACATCCAAAGGGAAAAATTTCATGGAGTGAAGCCATTGGTAGTCTAGCTTCACATGAAATTGGTCAAACAACAGGATGATGGAGAATGAGAAATCTAATATTTTTTATCCTATTTGCGATGGTAAGGTGATTGATCCCATTGGAGGGCAAGAAAAACCATTGTGTTTCTTGATCCATGATTTTCGTTTATCATATATATCTTAATAGAGATCATGCAAAAGTAAGAACTCCTTAGTGATCACATTATCTCCACAAGCAGGATCTATTAGTATCCCATTAGTGGGCTTATCGTAGATACGACCAACTATGTAAAGAGGACCATCTGGTGAATTCTTATGTATATCCTTAGAGGAGAAAGCAATGTCAAGAGGATTTTTAGTTTAGCCCTTATGAGGAATTACATCAATCTCTCCTACCATTTCATCCATAGGATCATTATATATAGGATCATGTTGAATATAATCATTGTTATCATCATCCATGTCAAAATTCATGACAACATTCTTTGTTGTTTTTTTGTCTTTGACAAATGAAATATCATGTTTTGGAAAGGGTTTGGTGAGGATTTGCAAAGTTTAGTTAGGAGGGGCCACAAACTTATTTCTTTAATCACTAACACCTCCAACAGAGAGACGACTAGAATCGATGAGGTCTTGCACAAGATGTTTAAGATGCTTACATTATTTTGTGTCATTTCTATTTTTTCAGTGATAGTGGGAATAAGCATTTCATCTAGAGCTTGGGGGTAAAGTATTATTAGGATTGGGTGTTTTTATGGGAGGCAAGGTAATCATTGTTTGGTCTAAAAGCTGGGATATTGTGTTATGAAAGCTATGAAGTAAGGTGTGAATTGTCTCTTCGGGTCCCCATAGCTAAAGGGTGTCATGGCTCTAACAACTACTTGGTTATTGGAATTGTGACTTGTTTGTTGAGGGTGATTAAATTGAAGGAACCCTTTATTTTTGTTTCTAAAAGGTTAGGATTTTTTTTGGTTTATGGGCTTAGATTTCTCAAAATGGCTATAAGTGGACTTTGTATCTTGACTACTAATCAAATTTTGATAATCACAGAGGGCAGTACACAAGTGCATGAAGGATGGGAATTTCGTCATGGTGAGCTTGTCATAAATTTTTCTTTGCAAACTTTCTATTAACATCTTTTGAAGGTGAGGGTCGAGGAATTTGACATAGATTTAGGGATAAAGTGATTGATATCATGAGATAAAGTCAGTTATCTTTTCTTCTTCCTTTTTCTTACATCTCGACAAATCATCCAGGGTCATATTCAGAGTCATGTAGACTTGGAATGAACTAATTGAGTTGTTCGGTAAATTTTTGGTAAAGAGGAGAACCATTCCAAGGCAGTATCTTTTAAGGACCTAGGAAAAAGCTTAGCCAAGATTTTATTGTCAAGGGAAAATTCATTACACAATGTAGTATAGGCATTAACATGGTTAGAAGGATCTCCCTTCCCTCTGTATTTCTCAAATCTAGGCACCTCTACACCTTGTGGAATCGGTGTTCACAATATCTCCAAGGATAATGGATTGCTTCTAATATAATATGTAGGTGGGCCATTTTGATTTTGATTGATAGTGGAAATATTTTCTTGAAGGGATTCAATAGTTTGGAAGAGTTGACTTATGAGAGGGTTATTTTTTGTGTTATGAGATGGAAGTGACAAAGGTGAAGGGGTGTATGTGTTTGAAGGACAAGTGAATGAATGGAATTTTTATAGGTGGTAAGGTGGTAGGAGATATAACATGCAATGCCACATAGGAACTAGGTATGCTAGCGAGAATACCCAAGGAAGGAATCACAATACTATTTTGTTGCATTGTTGTTGTGACTTGAGGGTTGGTATAGGTAGGTATTTAGGTGATTGTTGTGGGAGGAGGAATTTGAGTTCCTCCTTGGCTTGTGACATTATTTGTTGGTAAAGCACCACTAGTGGTTGGGGGGAGGTGTTTTCCAAATATTTGAACTATTATTTTCACAAGGTCAAGCCCATCTTTACTTTCAAGCATGTTGTGAATGTTACCTATAGTAGGGATAGCAGTAATTGAAATGTTGTCATTCTGCAGTTGGTTTTGTAGGTTTTCTAAGTCCTCATGGATTTGGATTATGTTTTCTTGTGAGACCCTACCATTCCTTATTTCAAATTGCATACTACTTGAAGGAAAATAGTTGTTAAAGGTGTTGCCCATACCTAGTGTACTAGTGTAAATACTAGGAGTGAAAAGGATAGACAACCCAAGATCCATAACCATTGTGCTATTACGAGATGCCATGAGTCTCAAACTTTGTGTCACTATAGTATTAGCAATAGGACACCAAATACTCATACAAGGGATACTAAATGCAAGGTGAATGCAAATGAAATGCTTATAACAAAAATTTTAGAAACTGAAATAGAAATGCAGTAATAGAAAACATAACTTCAAAAATTGAACTCTAAATGCGAAAAAATACAATGCAAAATATGTAAAGGGACTCATTCGCTCAAGCAAGCGACTGAGTCCTAGTAATGATTTTTTTCAAAAAATTTAGAATTTTTCAATTGAATTTTAATCTTTTATGTTTTATGATCTATCTCTGAGATGCAAATGCAGATTTTGAATGAGTTTTAATGAAATCAGATGCAAAATGCAAGCTAGATAATACACTCCAAATAAAAATTATGATGTTCTAAATTATGTAGTTTAACCAAAATGGAACCAATTAAAATGGAGTGTGTGTGGTTATAAATTATGTTTGATTAAGTTCTATCACACCCACTTTCAGGATAGTTCCACTCAAGGATAACCCTAGAGATCTTAATACAAAAGAGAAAGAGATATTGAAATAGGGCTGTCCTAGGGGATGAATATGATCTAATGAGGGGTTCACCACTAATTTTAGACTTGGAAAAGATAATAAAATTCTAGATGAAATGAAAAAATCTAATTTAATGAAAACTAAGATTAAATGGCCAAGAAAAGTGAATGAAACAATACAAAATACTACAAAACAAAATCTGTGCACTTGAAGATCCAGAGAAGGTTGGATGGAGATCTAAAAAATTGAAAAATCTATTTTTACTACTAACTAGCACTCATTCGCCAACCTAGGTGAATCAATCTAGTTTTTTGAAAACTATTTGGGAATAGGTTTCAGACAAAAGAGTATCCAAATCTATAAAATCTTGAAAATTAATTGGAATTGGGACTCACTCGCATGAAGTGGAGAATCAGTCTAGTTGAGATTTTTTGTAATTTCAAAGGTTGATCCTACTCTTCTTTATCTACTTTGTCCTTCCTTATTGGTTTTGAGATTTGAATCTCTAATTTGCAACCTATAGGTCTTCTCCAAGATTCTCTAAGACTTGATGATAACTTTGACAACTTTGATCTCTTGACAACTTTTCTCCAATATTGCTCCTTAGCAAATCTACAACCTAGACCTTTTAAATCACACACAAAGGAGAGGGAAATTTTTTGTTGGGTTAGTGGATAGGGGTTTTCCTTGGTCAAATCGTGTTTTGGAAATCAATCCTTGAAATGAAACAAAATAAGAAGGGAGAATGATGAATGAAAAAAAGGTAATGTTGCAACTCACCAAACCCTAGCAATAAAGTGTTGTAAATATGCTTGAAATGGCTACAATGGATGTGGTCCTTGACTCTTTCTTGAATGATGTTGATCTTGATTGAAGCACTTGTTTGAATCATAAACCCTATATCATAATTGTTAGCACAATAAAAAAACATGACATATGAAATCCTTGACAAGATGATTGATGCTTGACTGTTGCTCTAAAATGCTTGATAATCTACACTTGAATGCTCTTAACCTATCTTGTGAATACTTGTGAACTCAATTTTCTATTATAAATTCTCTCACAAAAGTCTTAGGTGAAAATGAGTGAAATAACCTTGTATTTATACTCAATTATGCAAGAATCCCCAAAATTACAATAGTACAAGCTGGCATCAAATCTAGGAGAATAAGATCCCTCTAGAAATTTGAATTAAATTTAATTCTAGGCCACAAGAGGCTCATTCACCCAAGGTGGTGAATGAGTCCCAACAGACATAATGAATGGGACCAAAATCAAAAGTTCTTAGAAATGTGTGAAAACTGGTTTGGGGCTAAAAGTTCTAGGTGGGACCCATTTTCCTAAGGTGGTGAATGAGTTCCAGATCCCTAAATATAGGCCACAAAATCCAAAAACACCTGAATTATGATTTGTGTCGAGATTATCCTCGAGGAGATGCAATTAATGAGGCTTGTAGATACGAAATGGTGCCAGTTAAAGAATAAGAAAGCCCAATTATTAATGACAAGCCTAGAGAAGTGTGAAAGTGTGTTACAAAACTTTACAACACTCCAAATAAGGAAAGATTAAGATTAATTTTGATTAAAAAAAGGTTTATTAGGTTGATAAGACATTTGAAAAGTGTGAAAGGGTGTTACAACACTTTAAAACAATTTCGCAAGGTTCCATTATAATCTATTAGGTCACAAGGGCCCAAGAAGTAATGTGAATGTGTCAACCACATTACAATACTAAATCAAGGAAACATTAAGCCTAACTCACAAGGAGGGCCCAAAAAAGCGAGAAAAAGTAGAAGGGTTACTTTTTTAGTGATTCCAATATTTAAATGAAATAAGTATAATTTCCTAAAATTTAAATTCCAATAGCTGACAATTAAAATTTGAATTTCAAACAATAAAATACCGATACCGACATATTTAAATTTAGATTCAAAATAGGTAGTCTAGGGCACCCTATGCCCTAGATAGGATTCCTACTTTTCAAGGATCCAAAGTGTTGGGGGAAAATATTAAATTCCTAATTTGATTTCCCATGTTTTATTTTCTAATAAATATTTCAAAATAGGAAATTACATGCATAATTAGGAAATTAGGTACATATAGTTGGTTCCAAACACATAGGGGGAGAAAACTCTAGTGTGAAATTGTCAAGGGTGACAATTTTTAATGTTATATTTCGCCCCCACAATGTTAAAAAAATGCAAACACAATGTAAAAAGGAAGGTATGACAATCAAGGACTAGAAAGCTCTGCAAAAATCTTACTAAGATCTGTACCTAAAGCATTCATGACCCATAGGATAATTTTTTTTTATATTTTATAGGTGAACTATGAAGAACGACAACACAAGATAGTGAAGTCTGATATTCACTAGTTGAGCCTTCTAAAAGGGAGAGAAAATGAGAAACACATAATGGCTAGTGAGGACCAATTTTCACTAGGTGTGTACCCATGTCAACCATACCGAGAATTATAGTCCCAATAATTTTGATAAGGTGCTATGAAAATGATAAATATTCCAATCCAATTTATCACTAAGTCCAACATGTGTGAACAAAGTGAATCCCATAATGGAATGCATGCTCCCACCTTAAAGTAATTTCTAAACACCAATATCTAAGAAATTTGTTTAAGGTAGAATAAAATGATAAATGCAATGATAATTTCATGAGAGCTTATTTTGAAACCCTATGCCCATGATATTTTCCTAGGTAAAGATAAATCATGACAAGGGGTCTCCCCCAAGACAAAGCCACATAACATGAGAAAATATGAGCACATTTTTACAAGAGTTTCACCCTTGGTATCCTTGTTTTGTGCAGAGTGACACTTAGGTTCATGACATGGCTTAACCACCTCCTCTAGATCTTGGAACTTGTATAAATCTAACGGTTGTATCACACATTGATAGGTTGATCTTTTTGTGCAATGGTAGCTTCCTGTGTAAGGATTGGTATTAGAGCCAAGGTCACATGTTCAAACCCCTCACTTGCATTGGTGGAGTTGTTGCAAGAGTTTTACCATTGGTCTCCTTGTGTTGTGCAACACAGTGCTTGGGTTCATGACATGACTTAATCACCTCATGTGGATCTTGGATCTTTTATAAATTTGACAGTTGTATCAAGCATTGACAAGTTGGTCCTTTGGTGCAACGACAATTGCCTATGTAACACACATGAAGGATCCATAGATCTAGGGTCAGTATACATCTTTTCTAATATATAATATTATTTGTAAACATGGAAAATTGACCAACACAGTTGATCCTGATTACTAACATCATTTTGTCCTAAATCATACTCTCAACTTATCAACACTTTTTAGCTCTTAATTAAATAAATCATAATTTATTTAATTAGGTCTTTCTTCTCTATTGATTAAATTAATCAATTTAATTTAATTAACCTTGTATCTATATTCATTTAAATAATTCATTTTATTTAAACTAAAACTCTAAATTCCTCTTATTAAATTGAATAGATTAAACCTTATTTGATTTAATCTAACATTACTCCATTGAGTTAAATAAAATCAAAAACATTTATTTAATTAAACCTTTCCTCTCAATTCTAATTTAAATCAACTCATAAATTTGAGTCAAAATTGTCACATCCCCTAAACTCTCTTTAAATTAATTCATCTTGATTAAATTAATCCAAAATCATGTCACATCCTCTATAGAATGCAACTTGCACATGAAAATAGATTTAATTCATTTATTAAATCTCCTATTTTCCCTCACATGGCATAAAAGGGGAATATTCCCTCAAATTTGAATTAAAATCTAAGTGAATTTGTACATCCAACAAAGCATTCACTCCCCTCTTACATGTCCTTGTGCATTGAACCAAGTGGCATTTAAGTCATTCTTTTCTCCCTCCAACAAGTCATTTCACAAATTTGAATTTCCACCTAATATCATTTATTGGCTCTATGATCAAAACTTGCACAATCATCAACCATTCACATCTTGAAAAGTGGCACTTGGCCATTGGGTGTTTAATGATGCCACATTGCTCAATTTCACTCATTCTTCCAATTTGGAAATCTATAAATTAGAGACTCTTCCTGTCATTCCATCATCCACAAATCCAAGCTAGTATACTATACTTCACTTCATCCACAATCTATCCATTTTCATATCAAATGTTCATCACTTTAATGGTTTCATAGCTAGGTTATGCCAAAATTTCATCAAGGAGATTCAATCATCTACAAATATTCATCAAATATTACAAAGGAGTTGGGAAAGGGCCAATTTCTAAACATAATTGGCACCAACTCCCCCATGGGATTGAGTGTTTTCATTTCTTAGATAGAATTTAACTTAGTTTCTTGTTTTATTCTCCATTTTCTTTCTATTTGAGCATTGTAGATGAATTTCATGGGGAATCTTAGTTCTAACTTTCATATTGATCTAATATTGTTCTTGTTTGCCATGTTTGTGCAGGTCTAGGATTGGGCTTTACATTTTGGTGCTAGAAGGAGGGATGAGTTGGAGAAACTCAACACGTTTTTCCAAAATTTTGTTGTTTTTTTACATTTTTTGTGCTTACAGGAAATTGCACCACTTAGAGTTCGATGGTGCCATACTGCATTGCTATCATTCAAGCAGTTCTATATTGCACCGCTCCAAACTCCAAACTCCACTGCACCTATTTTCACACCCAAAAATTTCAAATTTCTAAACTTCATCGCGGGTTTCTAAAATCCAAATTGTAGCGTGGGATGAAAATAGCACCGCATTTGCGCTCTCTATCCTGCTACAGAGCACCACTCTCAATCAAATGCGACGCCATATTGTGCTATTGGATTTCTAAACTCCACCACATTTTTTGATTGCACCTCTAGATGATAGTAAAAGTTTCAAAAAAAAAGTTTCAACATGTACCTTTTTGTTTTCAGCTTTTTGAGCTATTAACCTATTTTCTTTCTTTGTATCTTCTAGTTTTAATCATTTTGTAGGTTAGGGAAAGAAGGAAAGAAAAATGGAAGGCTACATTATGACATCATTCTTATCTTATACCAAGTGTTTTTAAACACTTTAGTGTTGTTTAACACTCTTAGAGAGTTCTCAATCACTCATAAGAAATTGTCATCTTTTATGCTCTAGGGAACACTAAATTTCTTTTTGGGCTCTAAAAAGAACAAAAAAAAAATTCCTTCAAAGTTTGCAAACAAAAGGCTTAAAAAAATTTTTAGGACAAAATTACTAGAGTTGGTTTTCACATTTAAAAATTGAACAAGGAAAATCCCTCATTTGATTTGGTGTTATAAAAAGAACTCACTTTTTCTTTGTGGACTTAAAATGAACAAGTGTTATTTTGTTTTTTAATTATTTACTCAAAGTAATACCATCAAAATGATGTATGCGCTTCTCTCATGCCTCACGAATATCTTGAGAATCAAAAGGCCTTTTGGTGATCTTAAGTTGAGTAAATAAATTACCTCCACATTTCATTTTGGGTTTAAAATTGAACAAAACATCTTGCGAGTGTGAGTAAGCCTATTGTGTGTGTCCTCTCTTCGTTTCTAAATGAAGGTTGATCAAACTACGAATATGTTTTCTCACTTTTCTTATCTTAGAGGGCCTTCCTTGTGGGAAAAACTACTCACCCAAGGGAATGACCTAACCGGTAACACACTAAGGACAAGTGTATTTCCAACTGGGATATAAAAGTGGGTATTGGAACAAAATCCAATATTTCCAACTTGGATATAAATGTGGGTTGGCTTCGATGAGAAGGGAAACAATGGTCTCTCACCACATGGGTCAATTCCTACAAACTAAAAGTCTGAATTAAAACCCTTGTTTAGATAAAGCCAAATCCTAAACTATTTTTTTGGTGCAAAAGGTCATTTCCTTTGAAGCCACCCCACGTATACATGCGGTTCTATTGTAGAGATGAAAATTATGCCATGGGAGATTCATTGGTACTAATGCTTGATTGAACCAAGAAGTGAGTACAGTGTAAGGGGGAGCTTATGTGGTCAAGACTCTAATCATCCACACTGAATATGCGCAGATAGATTTATCCAAGTGGGAACCCAAAAAAATATTGTCTCTTCATCCTAGGGTTGTACATGTTTTTGGAATAAAAAATACATTTCTTGGGTCTCAAAAAATTTAAAAATGAACATTCAAATAAGGCTTCAAAATTTCAAATCCTTTGGAGGAAACAAATATCCTTTGATGAATTTATGTTCTCTTGCTTTCCCTAGGGATTATATCCTTAGAGGTTTCTAAGTACTTAGGTTTAATCATCATTTATTTTCACTAAATTCAACCTACGAAAATTTTCTCTCAAAACCTTGATCTTCACATAATGGACCTTGTGGAATGAAAAGGAATTGAGACAAAGACATTTAGTTTCAAATCATAATCAAGAAATTGTTTTTGATAAAAGGAATTCATTAAACAAAGATAAGGATAATTGGACCTCGCACTTGTGTTCTCTCAAATGATTTCCCATAAAATCAAAATCCAAAAAACCAGGGTTCAAAAAGCTTAGTCCAAAGGCTCATCAAGAGCACCTTGAAATGCTTCTTGAAGTTAGAGAAATATTGATATATAATTTCAATAAGAAGGCCTCAAAGAACAAGCCAATTTTATATGAGTTCTATTATCAATAGAATCCAACTCTTTTTCAAAGGTTTTATTTTCTCACTTAGAAGTATGGCATGTTCTTCAATACCAAGGTCTTGTAAGAAAGAGTCTTGTCTAGGTCATATTTAGGATAAAATTCAATCACTCTCACCCATCTCTCAGTCATCAAAGTAAAATCCCATCTCATCAAAAAACTCTTGAAAGATTTGAAACATCATTCATGCTAAACTTATTGGCAAAATCAACATCACCTTGTTTGACTTAATACACTTAGTCAAATTATCAATCCTCTTGAACGAATTCACCTCTAGGATAACACAACTTCCTAGGGTCTATAATTTCATTATCACTTTGATTTGGCTTAACAAACTTAGTCAATTCATTCTCTTGTACGAGTTTTCTCTAGGATAACACAAATTATCCTAGGAAGTTGCAAATTGTACTTCTTAGGGTTTGCAAATTCATTATCAACTTGTTTGGCTTATCATACTTAGTCAAACTAATCCTTAAATCAAAATCAAATCAATTCAAGTCCTAAAAATTTTAGCATCTCCCCCAAGGTTATTCAAGAATTTCATTCATTTGCATCATCCGTCTTCCATTTATCTCATCCCCATCATCACTTTTGATACTTAAATTTTCCTACTTCTTCTCCTTTTTGTGCCTAGGATTAAGATCAAACAATCTCTATTTTATGGTTCAAACAAGATCACAACATAAGAGGAACATGGAAATCACTAAGGAAACATCAACTTCAAGTGACCTAATTCAAATGACTCCCAAAATAAACCTTGCTAGATCAAGCAATCCTCTGAACAACTCCTCTCTACCATTGTAAAACCCTCAAGAGGAAGGCCATGTAGAGGACATCACTGATAATGACTTGGGAATGAAAAAAGAGGAAATAATTGAAATGGTTTAGAATCTCGAGAATCATAGAATCATCAATGCCATGTTGAAACTTAATCCCTCTCTATATATACATGCGTTAACGAAAGAAGGACCCAAAATCCCTTCTGACACTGACATGAGTACCAATATGGAAAGGCCTCTTGTGATAATACCTCCAGTATCACTCCCAAACATCACTTGAGATATTCCCCAAGTCATATCAACAATCACTTCAACCGCGCCGGTTGTTAACAAGCGAACCACCATGTTTCACGAATTACAAAATCATCACCTTGTAAACAACATAGAGATAAACATCAACACCACACCAAATAAATTTTATCCCGGTGAATTCATTACACCCATATGTTCCACTTACCTTCCCTAATCAAGTGGACTCATCCTCATTTTATGCAACACCAACCTATTTGCTAAACATACAAACTTCTCTCCCTATGATTTTGAAGGGAGAAGGTGGGTTATTTGGGACAGGGGGAGTCATTTATATGTCCTCATCATCACTTTTCCAAGGGAACACACCACCATCCCCTCCATTTCCTCTGACATTTGTATCACCTTTTGGGTTGGGACTTCCCCCCTACCCACCACCAATCTACCAAACCAAAGCAATCTAAGCATTATATCAACCCCCTTCCTTTTGCCAAAAAAATCACAATAGATGGCAACCATCCAAGCTACCCCAATGTTGAACACATCTACCATTCCACAAATCGCTCAAAGCATGGTTTCCTAGGGACCAAGTATCTCAATCATGACATCCACAACTCAAATCCCAATCACCAACATGACCGTTCTGATCATCACAATGGTTAACACCATTCCCAATGCATCATTGATTCCACCAAAAGCCAACATGATGATTTAATTCATCACCATGATTCAAGCTATTCAAAAATCCACCCACCAAAGTACTTCAAAAATCAACAAGCTACACAAATAGCTACTCAACAAGCACAAACATAATTATCTATAAAAGCCACACAAGCTGCATAAGCTACACAAGCCACACAAGTTGCACAAGCCACACAAGCTGCACAAGTCATACAAGTTGCAAAAGTAGCACAAGTATCCAAACAAGTGTAGGTTTAGGCTCAAGCCCAAAAACAAGCTCAACAAGCGCAATAACAATACCGCACATAGCTACAAGAAATCCAGCAGCAAGCATACCAACAAGCCCTGCAAGACTTTGAGGCACAACAACAAGCTAAACAACAAGCTTTGTTGGTACAACAAAAACTAGACCAACAACAAGCTCTGTTGGCACAACAACAACTAGACCAACAACAAGCTTTGTTGGCACAACAATAGCTAGACCAACAACAAGCTTTATGGGAGAAACAACATCAGGACCAACAACAAGATTTGTTGGAACAAAAATAGTAGGATCAACAACAAGCATTGTTGGCACAAATGCAGACATATCAATAGGCCTCAAAAGCACAACAAAGCTTGTAGAAACCCCCATCAATACCCCACCTATCAATCAAATAGAACAAACACCTCAAAAAAAATTCATCCCACCTCTTGATCCATAAAATGATGTTGCAGCACAGATCAAACTACTCTTGCAGAAAGTGTTGGACCTTCAATCAGGAAAAACAACTAGAATTTTGAGTAAGTGGCCCTATCATTTTGATAGAAGTATTACAATGGTACCATTCTTGAAGGGGTTTGAAATCCCCAAATTTGATAAATATAATGGGATGGGAAACCCTAAAAATCATGTCAGGGAGTCTCAAGTGCATTGCATGGAAGTTGCATATGATGACACATATCTAATGTGACTATTCCCTTAGAGCTTGACTGGTCCTACCATGGAATGGTTCTCTCACCTACCCACAGGCATCAAAACATTCCAGGAAATGGTGGAAGCATTCCTCAAAAACTACGCATTCAACATGGGTACAGATGTTAGTCTAGAGGAACTATCAACGTTGAAACAAAGAAAAGGAGAGCTATTCACCTCCTTCTTGCAAAGATGGTGATCCAAAAGCCAATTAGAGAAAATGGACCATGCCAAAAGACCAACAAGTTTGCAAAATCATAGCCAATCTGGAAGAAATCTTGGCATTCTATTTAAAAATGAAATGCATTATAACATATGATCAATTGATCCTAAAGGCACTCAATATCAAAAGGGCCCTTAATACATGAGGGGGTGCATCTATGTTTCCTATACAATAGTATAACCGCCCATCCACTAGTTATAACGATAAACCTCACACATGGTCAAGGTAAAAAAGTGTCACAAATGATAGAGTGGTTGATGATAAGGTTGTCATCAGTACCCCCAAGAAAAATATTCAAACCCATTATCAACCATAGAATCACAACAACAACAATGTGCAGCTCAATACGGTAGCATAATCACCACTATCTTTGAGCTATCAAATCAATAATCTGAAAAATCAAGGAGGATCACCTCCTAGAAACAATTATCCTCCCAAGTGGAAGTTCACGACCCTTGGGGAGCCAATCGAATCTATAACGAAGAAGTTGGTTAAAGAGAACTTTATGAAATTTTCTAATTTTGAGCAATATGCAGAACCCATGACAAAACCACCATGGTACAATGAAAATATCCTTTGCTATTTTCACAAAATCAAAGGGCACACAACCACAAATAGCATGAGATTGAAAAACATCATCAACGATCTTATTGAGGAAAAAATCATAAATGTCGAACAACCTGCTAGAAATCAAGACCTCAAAATATACACGAATCTGATGCCTAATCATAATTAGGTAAATAATCAAGGAAATAACCAAGGGAACAATAAAGGAAAATAAAAGTATGTCAGTGCAAACCTTATATATGAAGACATCATTGCATGCATATATGGAATGGTCATTATCATTAGCATCAAAGCAACCAACACTGATTGTGGAGTCACCACACATGACAATAGGGTTACTATTATAGGGGCATCACAACCATCTAAGACCCCCATCTCAAACACACAAGTCATTCCCTATGATTATAACGTCATTGACCAGCTAAAAATAACCCCCGCTCAGATCTCCATCATGGAGTTACTAAAAGTTTCCATCGCTCTCAAAAAAATCCTTGATGAAGCATTAACTACATCCACTGTCTCTGGTAAGCTTGATACAAAACAATTTTAGGCTATGGTTGGTAACATCATCACCCCAAATCTCCTCACCTTCTCTGATCAAGAGTTTCCTGCCCAACCATCTCACAATCATGCACTTCACCTTCGAGTCCTCATTCACAAGAAAAAGGTCAAAAGGGTCTTGGTAGATGGAGGCACGGGCCTCAATATTTGTTAACTTCAACTTATAAAGAACTTGGGAATATTAGAAGACTCCATTGACAAAAACAAAGGCATTACCATCAGATCATATGATGACATGAAAGAGTGTCTTAAGGCACTATCAAGATCCCAATCCAAGTAGGGCCAGCTACTATGGAAACCACATGTCAGGTACTCAACCTTGACTTACCCTACAATATCTACCTTGGACACCCATGGATCCATGGGATGAAAGCAGTCGCCTCTACATTTCACCAATGTGTAAAATTTTCATATCAAAATGAGGAAGTCGCAATACATGGTGATCTAGAGCCATTTTCCTATTGCAAAAACTTGGAAGCCAAGTTTTGCAAAATTCCCCAAGTACTAAAAAATGATGAAGGCCCATCCACTCTCTATATAGATCCATCTAACCTCTCCTCCACTTCAATGAAAGAGACACCCTCCATCCCCAATATATCCAACATCAAGCTCATGGTTGAGTAAAATGGGTGTGCAGATTATAGAATGAAGAAAAATTCTTTTTTTGTAGGGGAGTTGCCACAATCTCCTAGGTCACATGGGCAACCCCAACCAGTTGAAACACCTATCCACACTTTCAGAGAAGACCCTTCTAGATTCCGTAATTGGAGGGATCTAAGTTGGGAAAATGTGGATGAAAGGGACATTTCAAGTTCACTATACCAAGATGAAAGACCCACACCCACCCTACCCATGAATTAAGCTAGCAAAGGATTGCAAATGATGCTTGGTATGGGCTACAATATAAATGAAATCCCTGGAAAGAATAGTGATGGATGACTAGAGCCCATCATTGTAGAAATACGAATGAGAAATATTGGCCTTGGATGTACCCCTCTGAGTATAACCGTACATGGAAGAGGTACCCCTAGTAGAGCAGTCAGGTCTCCTCCTTAGTTATCGACAATCGCCCTTGAATTACCAATATCAATAGGTCTGCCCCTAGATAATTTCACCTTCGACATAACTAATGTCTGTAGTAGTAGTGATGATAAGGATACCATAAAAAGCCTTCCCATGCTTTTTGAAGATTCCTCCTTACTCATGATTAGCAAATCACCCATTGAGTCAGATTGCCAAACTCACAACATAAACCTAGTCTACCCCCAACTCATCGATTATGACCAACGAGGACAACCAATTTTGGAAACATTCGAAAATGATGAGGCTCTCTCAGAATTCATGGGAATAAGGGATATAGTACCATAAGAAAATCACAAAGCTGGGTTCAACATCACACTAGACACACAAGCCTATTATGGGGAGACGATTGAGTCCTTTAGTTGCAAAATCAAAAGAATGAGAATAAGCTCAGGGTCATTGAGTGAAAACCACACTATGGCACTCTCTAACCAAAGAATAGTAAAACTAAAGGATGTATCGAATGGTGAAAACCTCTTTGAGATGCCAAAGGATAAAGGATTCAATCTCCCCCTATTTCAATTCATCAAGAGAAATCAACAGTATTAGCAGAACAGTGCAATCCTGTCAATCTAGGAATAGACGTAGTGCCACACATTTCCTTCTATGTTGAATCACTTTTGATAGAAGAAAAACAATGATTGGCTACATTTCTAAGAGAAAGAAAGGTGAAATTCCCATGGAACTATGCTGACATGCTAGCTCTCGATCCAAAAGTTGTGGTTAATCACTTGACTGTTTACCCAGAAGGAAAGCCAATAAGACAAAAATTAAGAAATATGCACCCTCAAATAGCCTTGATAGTCAGGGTGGAATTACATAAAATCTTGGATGTCAGCTTTATACGCCCAATTGATTATCCAGAATGGGTATCAAATCTTGTGCTAGTTTCAAAACCAAATGGGGGCATCCATATCTGCAATGACTTTAGAGACCTAAACAAAGCATGCCCTAAGGATGATTTTATACTACCTAACATTGATATGATAGTGGACATGATGACCGAACATGAGATGCTATCGCTAATGGACGGCTTCTCAAGGTACAACCAGATTATGATAGCAAAGGAAGATGAACATAAGACAACATTTACATGTCCATGGGGCACCTACTGTTGCAACATGATGCCATTTGGGCTAAAAAATGAGGGAGCAACATATCGAAGGGCCATGACACTAATTTTTCATGACATGATTCATAATACTATGGAAGATTATGTGGATGACATATTTGTAAAATATAGAAAAATACATGACCACATAGTAGCTCTAAGTGCCATTTTTGATAGACTAGAAAAATATAAGGTTTCCCTTAATTTGAAGAAATGCCTCTTTGGGGTACAATAAAGAAAAGTCTTGGGATATATAGTATCAATGAGAGGAATAGAAGTGGATCTCACCAAGGTCAAGGTGATCCTCGACATGGAAGCACCCAAGACACTAAAATAACTCAGAGGCCTACAAGGCAGGCTCCAATCCATCTGGAGATTCATAGCATTGCTGGCGGATAAATAGATCCCATACTCTCATCTACTCCACAAGGGAGTAACATACAAATGGGATGAAAAGTGTGACCTACCATTTACAAAAATCAAATAATATCTACTTAGACCACCAATATTAATGCCACCCATTCCAGGAAAACTACTGATTTTATACATATCCGCAATGGCGAAAACTCTCGACGTAGTCTAGGCTCAGCATAATGAAAATGGAAGAGAAAGATAAATATAATACATTAGTAGGACAATGGTAGGGCATGAGCTGAACTACACACTAATAGAAAAATCTTTCCTAGCAGTAGTATTTGTAGCCCAAAATTTTAGACACTACATGTTGGCTCATCAAATCAAGCCAATTGCAAAGATAGATCCACTAAAGTACCTACTCTCTAAAGCCATTCTCATAGGACATAAATCAAAATGGGTCATGATATTAACAAAACATGATATTGAATATGTAAAGCATGATGCTATCAAGGGACAAGAAATTTCATACCAACTGGTAGAGGCTCCAATCTATTCAGAGAATCCACTCATATTAGAGTTTCCAGTTGAATCCATTTTTAATATCAGCATAAATAATCACTAGAAACTCTACTTCAATGGCTCAAACACACAACATGGATCAGGAGCCGGTATTATCTTCATCACCCCATAGGGGGATTGTATACCTAGATCCTTTAAATTGGCATTCCCCTACTATAACAACATTGTAGAGTTTGAGGCTTTAACCATAGGTCTCAAAATTGTAGCACAATGGTGGGTTAGGGAACTAAAGGTTTATGGGGATTCACAGATTATTATCGACCAAGTTAATGGCATGTACCAAACTAAGGATGATAAGTTGACTCCATACAAAAATTTAGTAGAGAGACTCAAAGAATCATTCATTGATATCACTTTTGATTAGATACCAAGGTTTAACAACAAAGTAGTTGATGCCATGGATACAATTGGATCCCTATTGGATATCCCTTGCAATGTCCCAAAACATGAATTCTTGGTAGAGCAGCTTCTCATACCTGTATTTGAGGTACTAGAGTTAGAATATGTGTGCGAACTCATTGGTCTTGATGATGCCTGGTATCATGACGTTTACACGTACTTAAGAATAGGAGTCCTCCCAGCTTACATAACCCCAAATGTCAAACGAGCCTTTGTCAAAAGGTCCTTATGTTTTGTCATCCTAGGAGAAACCCTCTATCATAGGATCATTAAAGGAACCTTATTGCATTTCTTAAATCTTGAGGAAGACCTGACTGCTCTGACTGAGGTTCACAATGGAATTTGTGGTTCACACTCCAATGGTATAACTTTGGCTAAGTAGTTGTTGAGAACTAGATACTATTGGCCAACAGTGAAAAGAGAGGCACACAACTTTGTCAGAAAGTGTTTACAATGCTGGTAGCATGGAGACCTTATTCATGCACCAACTCAGGAACTTCATACTATTGTTACACCATGTCCCTTCTCATAGTGCAAGCTCGATCTCATCGAAAAAATCACACACACCTCATCCAATGGTCACAAATTCATCATCACCACCACATAGTACTTTACAAAGTGGGTCAAAGCCATCCCAGTGACCTACATAACTGGAAAGTAGATATCAAAGTTCATCCTGAACTATCTTATTTGTCGATACGATTTCCCCCTAGATATTATCTTTGATAATAGGGCACCTTTCAAGAATTAGGATGTGCGTGACCTTTTCCACAAATTCAATATCCAACATCACTTTTCCACTCTGTATTACCCACAAGGCAATGGCCAGGCATAAGCCACTAATAAAACTATCTTGAAAATCCATGAGAAAATAGTCAATGACACTGGTTATGACTAGCATTTGTAGCTAAACCCCACCTTATGGCCTACCACTCCAGCATCCACATTCCAATAGGTGTCACCCATTCTCCCTAGTCTATGGATCAAAAGCTATCCTCCCAATCGAGATTGAGCTCCCTTCATTAATAATATCACTAAAAAAACCTCATTACATATGAGGAATACTGGGTTTTAAGTTTAAATGAGGGTATGTGCAAGATCATGATGGGCCAAAAAGTGGTGATATGTAAGCCATATGATGACCCATGTGGCTAACGACTTTTTTTTACCCAAAATTGAGGAAATGAAAAGGGGTTTTAGATGATATTCTCATCTTTCCACCAATATAAACTATGCTTTACTTTGAACTTAGTAAATAATTATTATTCATTTTCTATTAGAATTAGAATAAAGTCCTGATTGATAGGCTGATTGAAAAACATCTATAACTTTCAAACGGTATCACATTTTTTGAATCCGAAACATGCATCACATTCTATGCTTCTCATACTATAGGATTTAAAAAAAAAAAAAAAAATCATGAATTTTTGACCAAGTTAAGGTGGTTAGACAGACGAGATTTTATAATTTTTTAAAGTTGTAATAAAAAAATCATAATTAATTATTTACTTGGAAAAAAAATATAAAAAAATATGCATCACACTGGGACATGAGTCCTCTACTTATATCTAAAATATTATAAAAAAATATTATCATTTTATTGTGGTTAGGGTGGTCAGACAGACACCTACTTCTTATTTTTATCCTGAAATTTAAATACTACTGCATTGAAATTTCAAATTTTCACCAAATAATTTCAAAAAAATAAAATAAAGGTCTAGTTGTTTAGAAACTACATTCAATTTTCTATAGATTCTTTTTAGAATTTTTTTGAAATAATATAGATAACTTATTCAAATTTTTACGTCAAGTTGTCTAACTCTGATTTTTTGTCTTTCTATTGCCACTTAAGGGCCTATTTTTTCCATGATGATCCTGCACATACCCATGACCTGGAACTATTAGATGAATGATGCATGGATGCCCTCAACCATCTAAAAGTCTATTAGAATCACCTGAAATGTAGCTACAACAAGAAGATCAAGAGGTGAACCTTCCAAGTTGGCGAACTAGTGTTGAAGGAGAACCAGAGGAATGTGCCAAACCTAGAAAGAAATGGTAAATTTGAGCCCAATTGGTTGGGACCATTTTTCATCATAGTAAGCTATAAATAAGGAGCCTTCCAACTATCAACACTAGAAGGCAAGCCCCTGGAAGAGCCCATGAACAACTCCCATCTCAAAAAGTTTTATGCCTAAAAACTTTCAAGGTATAGAACCAAAAAATCAAAAAAATGTCCTAAAAAATTGGTTACCCTAATGAAAACATGGTAAACAGGTGTCTTGGTGACAACAAAAAATTACAAAAATACAAAAATCCGAATAAAATTAGAAAAAGGATTGAAAACAAAAAAAAAAAAAATCGTCCTTTAGTGAAAACCACTTCGGTGGCGCTTTGGACAAGTACCTTGCTGAAAACCTGGAAAACATGTGCCAAGCATAAATAAAAAACTCTCCATCCACTAGTATCTTCATGACCTATTTTGCACACTCACTTATCCATTACATTCCATCCATCCTTCCATCATCCGTTCACAACCGTACCATAGCTTCATCTTGTGTTTGTATCATGTGCCACCTTGGTACTACTTGGAATATTCGTAAGGCCAGTTTGTACTGCCTGTATCAAAGTAGTCTATCACATTACACTAGGGGCATGTTCCTGCACCTGCATTGGATCAGATTCATGTATATTCTTGTGATCTTCCTAAACATTAAAAAATTCAAAACCATTCAAAAAAATAAAAAATCCAAAAAAAAATCCAAATCAATCAAAAATCAAAAACATGTCAAAAATCTGAAAAATAAAAAAACCAAGTCAGCGGAGTAATAGTTAGTCCAAACTACATTGTCTCTAAGCTTGAACGTATGCAATGTTGATCTTTGATCATCCCCCGAGACACCCTAGGTCAGTCCTTTAGGCATCTTTCACAATTTGGCAATCTGATTGCCCATCTATCTCATCATTGAGTCAAGTCTGTCGTTAGTCAAACTACGTGGTCTTTGTGTACATAATACAGGAAAAGATAATCTATGGACCAGTTCTTGAGACCCCTAGGATAGGTCTTTAAGATAGTCTCTTGGTCATAAATCTCAAAATACAAAAAAATTGAAAAATCTG
The DNA here is from genome assembly GCA_007115665.2 of Sequoiadendron giganteum. Taxonomy (NCBI): domain Eukaryota; kingdom Viridiplantae; phylum Streptophyta; class Pinopsida; order Cupressales; family Cupressaceae; genus Sequoiadendron; species Sequoiadendron giganteum. The sequence continues at coordinate 855,555,777 of CM021100.1, read as the reverse complement.
AAAATCAAAACAGTCTCAAAATGTTTTCAAAATTCCAAAAACATCAAAATATTTGAAAAATATAAAATGGTCCACCTATCTCATCTCACTTTCACTCACAATAACCATCATTCTTAATAAATCAATCATCATATTCATCCTTTGGTAAGCCATTCAAAAGCAAGTCTAGCAGGTTCAAAAGTGAACAACTAATCGCCAAAAGTCTCAAGTCTAAGTCAGCAAGCAAGCAAGTTGATCAACTCAAAGTATCAATAGCTTATCATCCAATCAATCTCATCAAAACCCTAATCACAACATGTCCTAGGATGTATCCTTCCAATGATGGACATAAGAATTGGGTATCTTGTAGTAGTTTAGCCTAGCTAGTGTTATGAAGAACATTAGCTTGTTTGTTTACTTTATCTTGGTCTTTGTGACTTATCTTATTTTGCGCTCATTCCAAGGACCTCTCGATGATGCCTAAAAAAATAGGTTTAGAGAGAAATAAATGAGGCAATGATCATTATCTTTTCTAATCTGCTCTGCTTGTGGGATATTCTTGTAAAATAACTTAGTCATGTGTGCTTTGTTTGGTTTGTAGGAAGGGTGTGTTAGGTATCTTGTTGACCACATAGGAAGGCTTTCTTTTCTGTGTTTTCGTCTGAGGTGCTTAGAATATTTGAACTACATCCTAAACAAGTTTTTGTATGCTAAGCATGAACAAGAATACTCCTATATAATTGTCAAATCAAAGTCCATCACACTAGGTCAAACACCATCCTAGTTCTTTATACCATGACGCATTGTACCTATGTGTGTTATCAAACATAAAGTAATTGGCCCTTTGAAAATCCTGACTCCTAGTAAGAAAATCATCATAATTAGTATAAAAAAGACTTGTTGGATCTCTTTTCTGCTATCTTCTTTCCACACTAACATGGTAGCATGACAGTTAATCAGAACACTACTAATCCATCCACCTTGCATCCATAAATCATTAGCATAAATAAATATCATATCATATTAATCATATTATATCACATCATCAAACATTACCATCATAGGAGATGAAGAATAATATAGATTTGTTATTCTAAAGATCTTAAAAAATCATTAAGGGTATAATAGAAATCATATGCATATCATTTACATCCATTCTCATTATCATAATCATTTGCATCAAATGCATAGAAAAATACAAAAAGAAATACATACATTATCATCATCGCATCATGTAGAAGCATATATCATATTACATGAGCATAAAATAGAATCATTTCATACCATCTCATAGCACATAGGAAATTAAAATGCATTAGCATATCATACATTGCAAGACATATCATAAATATAATCATCTCATATATATATCATCAAAATGTACAACTATCATGGTAAAAAATCAAATCAAGTGTACATCAAAATACATGATACAATAGGGGAAATAATCAGAGACCATGAATCGAAAATGGAAAATTGCCTATGATCAAATGGATAGCCCTATTGGTTGTGCCACTCACCCTTTGGCCTATCACTTTGATCCTCTAGCAGCCACATCCCTATCTACTGAGAGTAGTCTGGCACCTGGCTTGCTACTAGCATTGCTTGTCTATAATGCTATCGATAATACTAGGCCTCTCTGACTTCTTCTCTATAAGCTCCTAAGGAGATTGACCAGACCTAGGATGATGAGGCCATGCTCTCTAGCTACCTTCGTTTACTAGCTTCCTAATCCATCTCGGATTGAGCCTAGTCCCTCTCAGTAGTAATTATCAAAATCTACTGCCGAGCCTGATCTCTCTCTGCTGTCAATATATGAATCTGACCATACAACTGTTGGATCAGTGCATCTCTGTGATTTGGCTGCCCTTGTAGCTACTACTAAGGGATTGCTCTATCCTTGTCTCTAGGCTGATCATCTTGTATCCCTACCCATGGTGGTGTAGGTTCCCACAGTGGTGTCTACACCTATGGAGGTGTGAGTTGTGCCTGATCTCTAGGAGGTGTCTGATGAGGAAGTGGTCCACCTCCTCCTCTTTCCCCATCCCCATCATTGTCACCTCTGCCTCCCTAACCCCTACCCCTACTAGCTGACCTACCTCTAGGCCTTCATCGTGGGAGTGCCACACTTAGAACTATCAATCTCAAAGGAGGCCTAAACCAAGCTCTGTATGCCTGGGTCACTACTACATCTATTGACCCTTGATCATATGGCCATGGTCTAGCCACTAGCTATCTAAATGAGGCCACTGCCTCAGCTACCAGGATGGGTTGGCCCCATGCTGTCTCTCTCATGCTATGGGTGAAGATCACCACGTACTAATCATCCAACCTATCTTGAATCTCGTTGAACTGTTAGGCCACCCTATCTGGAAGGTAGCGCTCTATCATAGTATGCTCTCGGCCCTTTATCCATCGGCCCTACCAAGTAAAAAAAAACTATTCTACATCATCATACCATGGGTCTATGCCCATCCAAGGCCTCCAAATGAACTCCCTCATCTCATCAAGATCTCCTTACCAATTTTCAATGGCACCTATGCCACTATGGTTAAAGCGGATTTGTGCCCCGCCATATTGCTAGACAACAGGGTCATCAATATTTAGAACAATCGATGTGACATCTAGATAGAGCACTAGAATCCGCTCCCATGCCCAGATGTGTAGTAGAGTAACTCTAGCCCTGAGAGTCCTGCTATCAAGGTATGCAAACTCATGCAAGTCCTTGTATAAAGAAGCCAACATCACTTGCCCCCAAGCAAAACACTCCCTATATAATGATAGCTGCAAAAGTCAACCTGTAGGTGGGTGTTATACCCCGGTATCTCTCTAAGTCAATCTGTCCATTAGAGAAATGGATCTCATCAACACCCATCACATCATAGAAAGAATCCCTGCTAACATCTGGATCATAAATAACTCTGGCTCCATGGATGGGCAATCGTAGGATGCACCAGACATCGTTGAAAGTGATCGTGGTCTCACCAGTAGGAAAATGGAAAGAGGAGGTCTCATTATGCCACCACTCGGCCAAAGATGTCATCATGCCCATGTGAGTTTGAATAGGAAGAATGTATAAAATGAACCAAAGGCTGAGAATACCAAGTTGCTCCTAAAGGTACACGTGCATACCTTGTAATCTGCTAAGCATCGGCCATCTGTGCTCCCTCGAGTGAAGTATATCAAGGTCCTCCTGCTCAAGAGAATCCATCAAATCAAGTCTCATAGAAATCTACCTCTCATGTCATATTTTCACATTTGAAATAGAAAATGCGGTGTAATTTGTCAAGTTCCAAACTGCGTCGCTGTGGTGAAGTTTGACAAAACCTAAATCCCTAAGTGCATCGTGCAACGCTATTTGCGCATGCGGCTGAGTTTGACCAAAAACCCTAATTTCCTAACTAGTCCATGAAAATGCTACTCTCCAATGCAACATATTTTGGGATTGTGCAGTGTCGACTGAGCATTTTCAACTGTGCTATATAGTGTTGACTGACCTATAGTTGATTTGGACCCTAATTAATGCACGCAAAACAAACAGATTGAAAGTCGAGATAGGGGTAAATACCACGGGTCCTGCGTCGACTGGCCTCTAGTGCACTCATACCCTCTTTGACATGTGCTTGGGAAGATTTCATTGTGCCATCTTGATCGGAACTCAGAACTCAAAGTGCAAAAATTTGTAAAGCCTAAGTGTGCAAATGAATTGAAAGTGACCCCTAAAGGTCAATTTAAGCCTGCAAATTAGTGTTTTTTGACCTAATTTGACCATCCAAGTAGGGTTTTGGTCCCTTGATCCCATTTTCGCCCAATCAAGGGCCATTTTGCATCCTTTTTGGCATCCTGGGGCATTTTTGGACATATCGAGCACCTTGTCCTCTTTTTTCACAAGATCATCCAAAAATCAAAATTTTCGCCCGATCTCTCAAGGGGGAAACATATCAGCATAATCCTTCCATTGGGGTAATAGTGGGGAATTCAAAAACTAAAAATAAAAATTGAACTTTGATCACAACAGTTTATTCTTTGAACCAATACAACAAGTGCATTACTTCAAAGAGGGGCAAAATGTAGACATTGAAAATTGACCAACACACGTGATCCTGATTACTAGCATCATTTCATCCTAAATCATACTCTTAACTTATCAACACTTTTCATCTCTTAATTAAATAAATCATTATTTATTTAATTAGGTCTTTCTTCCTTGTTGATTAAATTAATCAATTTAATTTAATTAACCTTGTATCTATATTCATTTAAATAATTCATTTTATTTAAACTAAAACTCTAAAGTCCTCTTATTAAATTGAATAAATTAAACCTTATTTTATTTAATCTAACATTACTCCATTTAGTTAAATAAATCAAAAACATTTATTTAATTAAACCTTTCCTCTCAATTCTGATTTAAATCAACTCATAAATTTGAGTCAAAATTGTCACATCTCCTAAAATCTCATTAAATTAATTAATCCCAATTAATTTAATCCTAAATCATGTCACATCCTCTATAGAATGTTGCTTGCACATGAAAATAGATTTAATTCATTTATTAAATCTCCTATTTTCCCTCACATGGCATAAAAGAGGAATATTCCCTCAAATTTGAATTCAAATCCAAGTGAATTTATACATCCAACAAAGCATTCACTCCCCTCTTACATGTACTTGTGCATTGAACCAAGTGGCATTTAAGTCATTCTTTTCTCCCTACAACAAGTCATTTCACAAATTTGAATTTCCACCTAATATCATTTATTGGCTCTCTAATCAAAACTTGCACAATCATCAACCATTCACATCTTGACAAGTGGCACTTGGCCATTAGGTGTTGAATGATCCCACATTTCTCAATTTCACTCATTCTTCCAACTTTGAAATCTATAAATTAGATACTCTTCCTCTCATTCCGTCATCCAAAAATGCAAGCAAGTATTTTATACTTCACTTCATCCACAATCTATCCATTTTCATACCAGGTGTTCATCACTTTCATGGTTTCATAGCAAGGTTATGCAAAAAAATTATCAAGGAGCTTCAATCATCTACAAATATTCATCAAAGCTTACAAAGGAGTTGGGAAAGGGCCAATTTCTACATGTAATTGGCACCAACTCCCCATGGGATAGAGTGTTTGCATTGCTTAGATAGAATTTAACTTAGTTTCTTGTTTTATTCTCCATTTTCTTTCTATTTGAGCATTGTAGATGAATTTCATTGAGAATCTTAGTTCTAACTTGCATATTTATCTAATATTTTTCTCTTTTACCATGTTTTTGTAGGTCTAGTATTGTGGTTCACATTATTAAGCTTAGAAGTTACATCATTCCCCTAGATACTCATGGAACTACAAACACAATTGAAGAATGACACATAGAGATGCTCATGCAATGGACATGGACTATAGTTGCATTATATTGATTTGATTTTCCATTGATGTTTGTATGAATTGATATTGAATTTAATGACATTGTATAAACATTTGAATATAATATAGTAATTTTCTAATAAGAAAGAGATAAATATTTACACATGTTAATTTTTTGTCACTATAATAATAAGATCGAAATTTTTTTTATCATTTTCTATTCAAACTATAATGGTATATCTAATGTATAAGAAAAAAAATTAATTTGAAGTTTCTAATATCTAAGTGAATGCCAAGGCTAAATTATGTTGTTATCCAAATAATAAGTGTATCTAGAAGAATCTAGGAATCAAATTTATATTATTATTTTGGCATGGGGCATTATAATAGTCTTAAAGATAGTGATCTTACTAGGTTGTGTATTCCAATTCCAACTTTGTATGTATTAGTTCTATGTAGAACAATGAAAAAGTATCTAGATATTATGTAAGGGAGATCAAGAAATAAGGATGATCTATAAAAAAATTAGAGACTCAACCATCTCCTACAATGTTTTCTTGAGAGAATAATAGTGTGCCAAAAAATAGAGAGGAGAATGAATTCAAAGGATAACTTATATGTTTAGGGTAAAATAAAATTTGATCTATTAGTTGATATGGTGACACAATTGCTTCATAAGATGGACAATGGTATGAATATTCCTTTTAAATTGATGAGTGAAAAAGGTGATTTGGTGGGGAATAATAGATGTCACTTAGACCCACACACAAAATTTATTCTTATTTATCTGCTATAAGACTAACCTAGCTTACCTTTTTAATAACGAGCTAGTTGATTCAAGACTTGAAACATAAAATTCACTATTTGATGGTATCAAGGCTCATCATGTAGAATACAAAACTATTCCTATGGAGATCTAAATTAAAATTTCATTCACCAATTATATGACCATGAGGAAGATATAGAATGGTTATAGAGCTAAGCCTAGGCCTCAAATTTCTTAGAGATATGTGTACCAAGCATTGAGGAAGTTGAAAATCTCTTCCTATGATGGATCTAATAGATAATTAGCTTGTATAATGGTTTAGAAGTTAGAAACATATATACCTTTTAGACCAATGATAAAATATGAAGCAATCAAGTTTTCTACCTTGCACTTCGAGGGTATTGCACACAAGCCATGGTACCAATTTAATAGCCTCATATGATGAATTTTACAACCTTAATTTAGAATTTTCATAAAAAATTGTCAAGAAGCTTATTTCAAATATTTCACATAGGTGAAATACCTTTTTTCACTAGATAATTTGTGTAACAAAGTTTCAAAAGTTATTGGTGACAATGCCAAAAATTAGAAACAAAATATTTGTTGTGCTCTTCATTGAAGGATTAAATTAATCTCCTAAGGGTTTTGTCAAGGATTTTGAACCACCTATTCTATAAGATCCCATCAAATGGGATTTTAACTTTGAGACTTCCATGCAAAATAATATGTTCTAGAATAGAAAATTTCATTCCAAAAAACACTTTCATAAACTAGACCAATGGTTTTATATAAAGAATAGACATGGAGGGAAGTAATAAATTGAGAAGGAATGATTTGTGCTTTATCTACAAGAAGCCATAATCACCCAAGTATAAATTTATTGTAAAATGGAAAGTACATTACATTGAGGTAAGTTCTAATGATGAATCAAAATATAAGGAACTCAAACCATAGAATGAAAAATCTAAATAGGAGACGAGAGAAGAAGATCAACCAAAAGTTCAAGAGGTAATATTGAAAGGAAATCTTACCATGCTATCTAGTACTTTGAGATTCAAAAAATTTCACATCTATGGGGTCTTGCAAGCTAAAATAATGATTTTACCTAGTAATTCTAGTGCCACTTATAAATTCATTGATCAGGGTCTAGTGGTCATATAGGGCCTCAAGGAAATAAAATTTGAAGGATTAAACATTATGGTGGGTAATGGATTCACCATCAATTGTAATAGGAAGATATTCTAACTGAATCTTAAATTAGCAAGATATAATATGAAGGATTACTTTTATTTTCTCAGAATAAGAGACACATATATAGTCCTAGGTATCTAGAGGTTGCACTCATTAGGAGAGAATTAAAAATTTCTAGAACATAAAATTGAATTTTTAATTAGAGGAAAATAACTATTAATATAGGGAAAAATAAATGAAGGATGTGAAGGAATAAATGTTTAATTTATTTATTGAAGAATGATAAAAATATATATGAAAAGAGAAATTTAGTTGTACAATGTCTAACGACATAGCTACTTGATAAACACTTGTAAAAATAAGCTATCTAATAAAAAAAATGTGCTATGCTAACATTCCCCCCTTATTACATTGTTCTTGTAAATTTACCTTGAAACAACTCAAATTTCTCCTTGTTAGGAGACTTGGTGAGTATATAAACTATTTGAGAATTTTTTGGGTAGTACTAGAGCTAGATTTGGTAGTTCAAGACTTGTTCTTGAATGTAATGATATTTGACTTAAATATGCTTTTTTTTTTTATAGAAAAACTAGATTCTTCACAAGATTCAACACAACTTGATTATTGCAATAAAGAATACACAAGTTTTCTTCAACATGTCCATGTTAGCCAAAATGCATTGTAACTAAATCACTTCACACATCGCTACTTATCTGACATGATATTCAACTTGTAGTGTAGGAAAATGTATCCCTTTACATTTTCACACTTTTTTGGGCCCTCCCTGCTAAAATTGGGCTTCTTTGTGCCTTATTTAGTCCTATTTTACATTGATAAGCCTTATTTAATGCATTTTTCTCAGGATAATCTTGACATTTAGTAAATGGAAAATAATGATTCATGTTTTTTGGGTTATGTGTTCCAAATCTAGTGATTTGGGACTCATACACCACCTTGGGCATATGGGTCCCACTTGGGTCCGAGAGCTTGATTCTAAATATTGCACTAAACAAGACCTTTCTTGGAGTTTGTGTCTCATGTTTAAGATAGTGGGAATCATATGCCAAAGGTGGTGTATGAGTCCTATTTTAACTAGGACCTATATTGAATCAAATTCTTGGTGAGATTTTATTATATTAGATTTGATGTTAACTTGTTGTGTTGTAGTGATTTGGCATAAACAAGTATAAATACAAGATTATTTCACATAATTTCTTTGAACAAGATATAAGCTTTCAAGTATTCAAGCATTATAGAAAATTAATGATCAAGAGAGCATTAATGAGTAAGTTATCAAGCATTTGTTTCAACATTCAAGATTCAATAATCATGTCAAATTCATCATGCATCATGTGTTTTTGCAAGCTAACATTTATGATGTAGGTTTTCATGATTCAAGCAAGTATTCAAATATATTATCTCATATCAAGATCAAGAGTCAAGATCCACATCCATTGAGCCATTTCACACAAGATTGTAACCTTTATTTCAAGGGTTTGGTGAGTTGAAACCTTACATATTGTTCATTCATCATTTCTTTATTCTATTTCATTTCATTTCAAGGTTTGATTATGAAAACGTGGTTTGACCAAGGAAAACTCCTATTCCCTAACACAACATTTTTCCCTTTTCAAATGTGATTCTAAATCTAGGTGATTTGGAGCTTGAAGATCCTTTCAAGATAAATTTTACAGATTGAAGAAAGTTGTCAAAGTTTTCATCTTCATGAAAACTCACCTACAAATAATAATTCATATTTTTTAGACTTGGAGATTAAACAAGAAGAAATCTATAGCATATCACTCGAAGCTACATAAGTTTTAGTCAAACCCTAATACTAGGACTAAATATCTACCTTGGATGTATGAGTCCCATTATACCTCTTTTTAGTAGTTCTTTGTAGATCCTATTTTGTCATCTGAAGATTCTAGATTCTTCCTAGATTCTAGTAGCAAGACTAAATTGCCCAGTCTGGTGTATTAGTCCTAGTGCACATAAAAAGTCGGAATTTCAGAGTCGCAAACCTATTTTTGGAATTTAATATTCGTTGGGGAGAGAAAAGTAATTTAATATTCATTGTGGAATGAGAGATGAATTAAAAATTCCTCAAAAGGACCTTGAAAAGATAAAAATGAATTAAAAAATCCTTGGGGAATGGGGAGAGTTGACTAAAGGGGGTTGATTAGACTAGTTAATGAATTATTAGGGTAAGGTTAGCTGGCTAATGAGGATTAGGATCCAACTTGAAAAAGTTGGAGGACGTGACACATCCTAATCATGGATTAGGAATATGAACATCCCTAATGATGGGATTAGGAGATGAATTAGGATTGAGTGTAGATTATGGGGGATGGGAGATAAAGGGAGTCAAATAAATCTTTATTTATTCAACTTCTTGGAAGAAAGGAATAAAAGGGGTAAGGAATTTAATCATTTAACTAAATACCTTAGGGATTTGGTGGAATTTAAGGATGTTAATTAAATAATAGTAATATTACTTAATTAATGTGGATGAAAGGATATTTAGACAAAAAGGGTAAATTTGACCAAATATAAGTGGTCAAATTTAGATGTCTACATTTTCCCCCTCTTTGAGATGGTGTTACGAAGTAGCATCATTTCAAAGAAAATTAAAACATAGCACTTGGAAGAATATGGTTAGATTAGGGAGGATTCCCTAGTCATTCAAAGGAGTGACTAGGAGGAAAGATGATGGGATTGAATATAAAGATTAGGGATGAGGATGCCCCCTCAAGAGGACATGTGGGTTCAAGAGAATGCAAGTATGCTCTCAAAATGGATGAGATTGTGCAAGAGTATATGGGGAAGATGATAGGGGATGATGGATAGGATAGAGGATGTTAAGATGAAGAGATAAAACAAAGCACAAATGGATTCAAGGACAAATATGATGTTTCCCTAGTCAAGCTACAAGACAATATGGATTGATGATGGATGGAGTGTTGTTGATGAGGGAATGCTATATCCTAAAACAACACAAGGATAGGGAAGGATACATCCTGATGATGATGATGATGAGAGATAGTGTTGTTGATGAGGGAAGGATACATCCTGATGACGATGAGGATGAGTGTTGATGAGGGAAGGATATATCCCAAAAGAACACAAGGATAGGGAGGGATACATCACAATGATGATGATGAGAGTGGGAGTGTTGTTAATGAGGGAAGGATACATCTCGATGATGATGAGGATGGGACTATTCTTGTTGAGTGAATGATACATCCTGGAAAAACACAAGGATAGGGAAGGATACATCCTAATGATGATGATGACAGTGGGAGTTTTGTTGATGAGGGAAGGATACATTCTAGAACAACACACATATAGGAAAGGATACATACCAATGACGATGAGGATGGGATCAAGGCTTGTAGCAAGGCTAGGAACAAAACCAAGGATGTGATTAGAGTCTTTGTGCTATATTGATTGGATTTGGAGTGGATTGAGATGAATGATTATTAAAATGAATGAAAATAATGGAAAAAAAGATGCTTAGACTAACAAATCTATATTATTCTAAGAAAATTAAAAAGATGTTTAGATGATGAGAAGGATGGATGAAAATATTCTTATACTAACAAATATATATGAGCCTAAGAAGATTTTAAATATTGTGATATGATGATTAATAAGATAGTGGAGTGACAATACCAGATAAGATAGATAGATGAAGGAGAGGGATGAAGGATGAATGAATTAGAAAGAGTTAAGGTGAAGGGATGGGGGGATTTGGATATATGAGAGGATGGGAGATGGGGAGATAATGGATAGTAACCAAATCAAGCAATTTAATTATTATGTGTTATGCGACCATGTAATATGCACTTAATTTGATATAGTATGAGATAATATGCACTAGCATATAAGGAACCAAGGTAATTTCATATCACATGCATGGGACTGAGACAAAATAAAAGGTTAGTACAACACCCCAAAGTCATAGGGGCTTTGGTTGGGTTTGATGTTAGAAAATTGCAAACACAAAGGATGCCCCAATGTAACACAAGACTACAGGGATCTTGGTGGGTACTACATGGGACAACCAAGAAGACATAAGAAAACAAAAAGATCAAGATATGCCGCTATGTTTACCAATAAAAGCACACCATGATATGATGAATCATAGCGATCCTGATGAGGTATAATAGGAGGCACAAATGATAAAAAAAATGTCAAAAGCATCAAAAGATAACAATAAATTTCAAATGTCCTTTACCGTAGGATCAAAAGGGTGGATGAGATTGATAAAGTCTATTAGGAAGGATGCATCCTGTTGAGACCATAGATGGAAACTAAAATAAAATATCAACATCACATCGGATAACTAAAACTGATTGGATCTCGTGATACAAGTGACCTCTATTTTAAGTACCAGCTAGATAGGGACATACTTTATGACACAATGAGACAATAAGACACAAGATGACACGACAAAAAGAGACATACCCTAAATAACTAGGGGCTCATTGGTTGATCAAAGATCAACCTTTCCTATGTGAAAGCGTAGAGCCCTTGTAGTTTGACAAAAGACAATGGATAAAAGTTGAAAGAGGATGATGGAGACCATGATAAAAGATGAAGAATAGATGGAAAAATTCTCTAGGGGTGAATCAAATGATTAGCCTTACCTATGCAAAAGCGCAGGGGAAACTTAGTTCAACACAAGGTCAAAGACAAATAATAGATGAGAGATTATGAGATGACCATGATAAGAAGATACAAGGATGGAGCTGATATGATGACATAAGACTGACCTTGTGGATAGGATGATGATGATTGCATGAAGCTCAGGGATGGGATAGTTATCCAAATCATCAAAAGATGGATTGGTAGGATGATATGATGGATATATGAGTGATTAAAATTGATAGGAGATTGGAAAGATGCAAGAAATATATAGGAGTGATGATAGTGGGATGAATGGTATTGGATTACATGGGGCTAGCTTATAGCTAGATACCAATGACAAGGGGTTGCAAGATGGAAGGAAAATAGAGATAAATTGATGGATTGATAAAGATGGGGACATAGAAATATTCTAGGATGGATGGATATAGGGATAAGGATATGGAGGGAAAATAGATTATTGGATGGATAAATGAATGGGGAGATAAGGATGAAAAGATGGAAAAGGACAAGTGGATGGGTGCACAGGAAGATAAGGATAGAAGGGATTACTAGATGAATTGATGGATGGGGAGATGAAAAGGGGTCAATGGATGGAGGGATTTCTTGGATGGATGAATGTTGTGTCCAAGGAATATGTCACAAGGAAGGAGATTCCATACTCTAGATATGTCAAGCATGATGAGGAAAGAGGGATGGTAGCTAGCAAGATGGGTGGATAATAGAAGATAAATAGATGTGGATAGGATGCATGGATAAGGAAAGTGGATGGGGGAGGATAAGGGATACGGACATGTGGATGAGGGGAATGTATGCCAATAGGTGTCTAAAGCATATATATATGTGCCCCTGTCTTGATCAAGATCACAAGGAAGATGGAGGGAGTGGATACCAATGGGATATGATGGCTAGGAGGTGGAAGATAGGTGGATGTAGGAGATGGAGAAATGGGATGCATAGATTCAAGTTACCCCAAAATGTGGAGGTAAACTTAATGGGGGATTTACATTTGACTTATTTTTTCTAGGTTTTCATCATGGTACTTATCCAAGGTGATTTTTTGCCAATTTTTCACCATTGGATGAATTATCTCTCTTTACTATATTGTAATTTTTAAATTTTTTTTTTGGATTTTTGGATTTTTAGATAGCATGTGGATGGAGATGGATAAATCTAGGGATGTGGATGAATGTATTCAAAGATATGTGATAAATTGGATGGATGAAGGACTCAAGCATAAAGTTCCATTGAGGTAATAAGATCCCATGACTATCAGATGTTGGTACAACCATATTAGAATGGATGGATTATGAAAGAGGATGAATTAAAATGATTTGAGGGGGTAGATGTGTAGGATAATGGATGGGATGTTGGAGAGTGTATGCATGGAATGATGGAGTGGATGTAGAAAAAGTAAGTGCATTCAGAATCAATATTGGCACATGTGGTGATGGATGTGAAAGGATGTGAGGATGAATGGATGGAGAATGTGGGGATAATGGAGAACATGGGATAGTGAATTTTGGGACATTAGTACCCAAAATAGATTTAGGAGATGGAGGATGTGAGGGTAGCCACTTTGGATGTCATTATAGATTTTTTTGTTGGAGGCATTGCATCTGTTTTCCTTGGGATCCACATGGTTTTGATTTGGATTTTGGATTGGATTTTTGTTTTCTTCAACATATATTTAAAAGGGGGAATGAGAAGCTTTAGATTCATGTGGATGTTTGGATTTATGCACTTTTACTTTGGTATCCAAAGTGCTTTTGATAGCAATGGGATGGGTATGAGGAGATGGGAGATGTGGAGTAGATGTGGATGGAGTGATGGGGGTAGGATTTTGATGATGATGCATCAATGGAGGATGTGAGATAACATGCATGGAAGGGTGTCTCTTTTGACCCTGATCAAGGATCACGAGGTTAGGATTCTTATGGTGTGCACTAGGGATAGGTGATGGATGGATGAGAGGATGAAGAGGATAAGACAAAGGAGGTGATTTTGGAATATAAAGGCCCAAAATGGAATTTGTATATGGAGGATGTGTGAGGGTTGGTGGAGGGACATAAGGACCCAAAATAGATGGAGTAGATGGAGGATGGGCAATGGTGGATGGAGGGACATAAGGACCCAAAAAGGACTTTGAGGATGAAGGAGGAAGATGGATGGTTGTTTTGAGATAATATCATGGAGGAGGGGGGATGGTGACAATAGGTTTGGTGGAGCGATGGAAAGTGCCTCTTATTGCTTTAGAAGAGGATCGCTTAGGATGCACAAAGGTTGTACCGATATTTTTGGATTATGAGTCTTGGGAGATGTATCCAAGACCTTGTGCACCTAGATGTTATTTGACCTAGATGGGCTCTAAAATACCTTACTCATGAAGTCCCTAAACTATTTCCTTGATAGTTCATGATCTTGAGTATGCGATCTATGGTAGGATGCTTATTATTTTGGAAGCATGATGCGAGTACATTATTAGGTGGAGGAGGATGGGTGATCTATATGCCTTATTCTTATTCTACAAGAAAACCATCATGGATGAGTGTAATGCTACCAAGGTGATATAAAAGTGGTGCTGGGATGGTAGGGCTAAGCAACAATGAAGGATCATGAGATGGAGATGGTGGGACGGGAGGATCTTGACTTGGAGGAGGAAGTGATAAGGGATCATGGGGTAGAGTGATTGGATCTTGAGTGTAAAGGGGATCAATAGATGGAGTAGATGAGCTAGTATGATCTTGAGATGGGGTGGATGGGATGGTGGGATAATGATTTGGTTGAAGAGATGGATCATGGGATGGAATGGATGAGGGACTATGTTCTTGATATGGAGTAGATAGGATGGTAGGATCTTGATTTGGAGGAGGGGATGCATTGGTATTCTTTGGATCAAGCTCTTGGCATGACTCATCTTGTTTGGGAGGCATGACGACAAAGGAGTATTGGAGGGACTCCTCAAGTGGGGTAGATCTAAGGATAGATGTCTCATCAAGGTCATGGGATTTGGTTTCAATGATACCAGGACTAGGGGGAATGGATTGGATTTGGGTGTCTTTACTAGTTTTAGTGGTTCTAGGAGTATAAGATGGGGATTCCATGGATTCAACGGTTTGGATGGTACAAGGAGTGATAATAGGGGTGATAGACATAGGATGGGGAAGAACCTCACCACTAATGATTGTACATGATAGAGTGAGATAACATGTTTCCATAATATAAAGATGTGGATTTGGGGATGTATCTTCTATCATGTGTCCTTGGATGACATCTAGAATGAGATATTTGGGAATTGTAGGTTCAGGTGGGGTGATGGGAATGTATGGAGGATTAGGATTATATAAGTGGATGGAATTGGATGGAGGATTAGGAGTAGGTGGAGGATTAAGCTCGGTGGGTGGATCAATATTAGATGGAGGATTGAGGTAGGGTGAATTGGAGGGAGGATTAAAATATAATAGGATGGAGGGTAGAGCGATACATGAGGATGCAGATAGTGGATTTTAGTAGGGGTATTGGGGTAGTAGGCTAGGATGACAAGGTTGGGATGGTGGATTAAGATAGGAGGGTGTGGATGTTGAATTAGGATGGGAAGATTGAGATGATGGATTAGGATAAGAGGAAGCGGTTGGTGGATTTGTGTAGGAGGATGTGGATGTGGGAGTAAGGTAGAGATATTGTGATGGTTGATGATGATAAGGATAAGAGTATGAGGATGGTGGATTAATATAGGATGATGTGGATGTTGGATAGGAGAGAGATGTAGAGGAGGATATGGTGAATATGTGGATGGTGAAGATACAGGATATCCCTTGTCAAGGGTAGCATAAGGACTGTTATTAGATGCAGATGAAGGCATAGGGGGATAGATTAAAGTAATGACTGGATTTTGGGAAGCGACTAGAAGAAGCTTGCTACCAATGATAACATCAAGGGGAATCTATATTATAGTAATCTTGATCAACAATAAAAAATTTATCGTCATCAATGTAGTTAAGATTCCTCCTGACCACTATTTTTGGTGGCAGCAATGAAGGATACAGATCCATAATGTTATATTGGATGAATGTGGATTGAATGGATGGGAATAGGTGATTAGAAGGAAAGAATAGATGGTGAAAAGATAAATGGGATGGATTTGAAGAAGATAGATGTAGAGATCTTAAGATTTGTTTTGATATCAGAAGATCTTGGATATAGATGGATTAAATCTCAGAGTGGGATTTTGGTTAAGCTCATATTAGGATTGAATTAAAGCTTAGAATCGAATAATATTGAAGCTCAAATTAGGATGATTGGAGGATGTGATAGGAGGTGATAGGATTTATTAGATAGGGTTGGATGATTGATCAGATAGGAAGATGAAACCTATTCTACACCCAGTTCAGAGATTTGATTGAGATGACATAAGGTGTCGTCAATCGGATTGGATTGCGAATGAGATGATTACAACACCAAATCTACCTCAAGATGGAAGTAGATTGATTGGGTTATAATGATGATTAATTGACTTGGGATGGATGACAATCCTAAGCAGATGCAACTGATAACGATCGAGATCAGACACCTTAGACAACATGGATAACAACCTCAGAAATAGAGTCTACGGGATTCAAATTGGTTAAGCGATGATAAAAATGTGATCTAAGGATGATAAAAATTTGTTGATTGCGGAAAATGACTTGGAGAATGACAGGTTTTCAGTGGTCAAAAGGGTTCACATTCTAGAAATTGTATGGGAAGCAAGGTCACCTCTAAAGGTTGCAAGGTCACCTATCAGGCTTGCAGATTTTCCTATCAAGCTTGTAGGGTTGCCTATTAGGCTTTGCAATTTTTCCATTGGACTTAGCAACCTTGCATGTTCTCACTGAAAAATTCACCCAAGGACTATCTGACATAGGAAATAGGTGAATCTTCTTGGCAAGTTCGCCTATTTGACGATGCAGGTTTTTGTAACATTTTTCTTACATAGGTACCAAGTGAATTTTCTTGTCAAAATCACCTATTAGACAACAAGATTGTCTAAGACCTGATTGGAAGATGGGACCAGTGAATTTTCTTGGCGAATTTGCCTATCAGCTAGAAAGTTCACCCAAGAAGATATTTGGAAGAGGGAATAGGAAATTTTTCTTGGAAAACTTGCCTATCAGCTAACAAGTTCACCCAAATAGCTAACAAGCTCCCCTATAACAGCTGAAAACACTGAAGAACAAGTAAATGTGACTGAAGAACGAGCAAGTGTGACTGAAGAATAAATAGGTGTGACTTTGAGGATTTCCTAATGGGATGAAAAATACACCTAAATAGACTAGGAAAAGGAATCAGATGAATAACATGATGAGAATGGAGGAAACAAATCCAAATGGGTCCTCAAACGGAGAACAAGATAGCAAAACAAAAAGAATGGATTCACCTAAATAGATTCGGACAAAGACTCAGATGGATAATAGGACCACCCATGAACAAAAAATTCACCTAATGGATCCTAGTGGGGACTCAGATGAAGAATGTGATAGAAATGGTCAAACAGACACCAAATGGACCCGAATGGGGCCCCTAATGGAGAACGGGATAGAAAAATAGAAAGAACAAATTCAACTAAACAGATCTAGACAAAGACTCAGATGGAGGATAGGACCACCCGTGAACAATCAGATTCTCCAAAATGAATCTTATTGGAGACTCAGATGAAGAATGGGACACAAAATAGCCAAACGGACACCAAATAGACACTAAAATAAACAAGAAACAGGAAAATTCGCCCATTTGGTGAAGAAAATTTTCCCAAGAGGCAAAAAACTCACCCAAGTACAAGGAACAAGTGAATTTTCCAAGGGGGACAATGGAGAAGATTGGAATGGGGAAGTAGGATCACCCTTATGGGAAGAAAATTCACCCAACAAGGTAAAAAATTCACCCATTTTGTGGGGATGGGCGAATTTGATGACTAAAAGACTCGCCTAAGGGATGTACAGACTTGCCTATTTGAGGAAATAGGTGAAAAATGGGGCGACCTAAGAGAGGAACCCATAGGAAAATTCACCTAAACAGATGACCTAAATTGGATTGAGAAGCAAGATTGCCTCTGAAGGCAAGGGGGATTCTGGCAAAGGATGAAAAGCATAGCAAAAAATAGATAGAAGGCTATATTGACTCAACTAAAATATGAAAGCACTAGTATCTCACAAAGAAGACACACTAGAAAATATGATCCTAGAATTAGTGATAAGGGTTTGCAAACTCGATGCAAGCCCACCACCTTCAGTAGACAACCCAAGGTTAATACTTCGTGATACTGGGGTGGTTCTCTAGAGAACCCTTTTTGTCGAAAGTAGAT
This sequence comes from Sequoiadendron giganteum, assembly GCA_007115665.2. NCBI lineage: Eukaryota > Viridiplantae > Streptophyta > Pinopsida > Cupressales > Cupressaceae > Sequoiadendron > Sequoiadendron giganteum. Next base: position 855,537,480 of record CM021100.1, on the reverse strand, counting down.
AGCTAGCATTCCAATGGTATAGGGTTGTCAATGGATTCCATAGGGTCACCTACACACTCTTACTCAAGGACTATCGTAGTCCACCACAAGGATTCCTATCTCAACCCAAGGGAGTACGTGGTAAGTAAATTTTGGGTATGATTTGCATCCCTTGCACTACACCAAGCTATGGTTGAAACATAGGTCTCTATATAGAATACACAAGGCTATCTCAAGCATCCCTAATATATTCAAGGTACATGAGGCACAATTGTGAACACCAACCCATCACAAGTGTGAGTCGAGAGCCCAAGTGAGGTATTGGAAACTTAGATCATCTCTACATGTTTTACCTAGGTATCACCCTAGCTTTGATGCTTCGCTAGACATGACATGACTAGATTGGGGTACTAATTTAGATCTCCCCTCTTTATATTCCTCTTCAATAACATGTGGTTAGAATCATCCCCTGAGTGATGAAATCACAGGCAGGTCCTACTAAAGGAAGAAGATACTAGACATTTTGGGTGGTCCCCAGGCTCGCACGTAGCGCAAGGGTAGAGCTTAAATACACTAGAACCTCCTAGGTAGACTCGCCTAGACTAGAGTGAACTATGATTTATCTTAACATGAGATCACGAAATGGTGCAAGGGGATTAGATACATCAAAAATCCACTCACAAACATGAAAAAAAAGTTAATCAAACCTTTAATTAAAGTTGCGTGTGCCTATCTAGTATGAAAAAAAAATGATAAACAGGCTAGCTAAGTTTGGGAATAATCATTCTACAAAAAATGGATTAGTAGTTTCAAACCACCACTCTTGGATGGATGAGGAACAACTACACAAATTTTTTATAAAACTTAGGACAATCACAAACAAATGATTTAGCTAGTCAATATGCAAAACCAAAACTAAAACAACATTGAAAAAAGATGGTTAAATTTTTAGATTCACCTCAAACTTTCCTCTGTGTGAGGCAAGTTCACCCATATAAGCATGCAATTTCACCCCTATAATATGTAGGTTTTTCCTTCTGAGACAACAATTTCACCCTTGAAGGTTGGCAAGGTCATCTATCTACTGAATCAGCTTCACTTGTCACTAGAGGGCTAAGCAAGTTCACCCTTGAAGGGAGCAAGTTCACCCTAGAGAGAAAATTTTCCCCTTTAAGTTGCAAGTTTGCTCCTCTGGAAATTTAGGTTCACCCATAAAGGTAGATTCACCTGTCTGACCATGCAACTTTGGCCCTGTAGTGGGAAATCTCACTCGTCAGGGTAGTTTCACCTCTATAACTGAAATCTAAACTTGGAAAAGTCAAACAACAAAGAATGTGAAAGAATAGACCCATGACGTGGGTCCCACCGGGCATGCCAAAAATGTGTGCTATGAAAATCCCCTAGTCTAGAATGCAAAAAAAAAATGAATGCAAGACAAAGGGAACACAACAACACCTCAAGATTGGCCTAAGTTGAACTTGAACAAAATGAAAGACGAAGAGAGTGATATACCTTGTCCAAGTTGATTGGTTGATTGGCCTTTGTTGATTGCTTGATATGTGTGCTCCTAGACTAATTTCAGAAGCATGACATCTTGTAAATACTTGATTTGGATGCAAGGATGGCTATGGATGCAAGTTTGTAGTGTGAGAGGAAAATGCTTGGATGAATGTGATAGATTGTGAATGAGAGTAAATGAATGTGTTGTTTGGATGCCAAAATGGCTAAGTGTTAGTAATTTAGTAAAGGAGAGTTAAATGGATGGTGGGGATTGATTCTTGGGAAAAGATCAATGGTTGAGATCAGAAGTTGACCAAAGGAATTCAAAATTCCTTTTGAATGGTGCATGGGAAGGATAAAAGGAAGTAAATATTCCTTGGGGAATGAGAGAGGAATTAAAATTTCCTCAAAAGGACCTTGAAAAGATAAAAAGGAATTAAAAATTCCTTGGGGGATGGGGAGATTTTACTAAAGGGGTTTGATTAGATTCGTTAATGATTGATTAGGGGAAGGTTAGGTGGTTAATGAGGATTAGGAGCCATCTTGAAAAATTTGGAGGATGTGACACATCCTAATCATGGATTCATAATTTGGACATCCCTAATGATGGGATTAGGAGAAGAATTAGGATTGAGTGTAGATAATGGGGGATGGGATATAAAGGGAATTAAATAAGTCTTTATTTATTTAATTCCTTGGAAGAAAGGAATAAAAGGGGTAAGGCATTTAATTTTTTAACTAAATACCTTACCTAGATTTGGGGGACTTTAAGGATGTTAATTAAATAATAGTAATATTACCTAATTAATGTGGATGAAGGGATATTTATACAAAAAGGGTAAATTTGACCAAATATAACTAGCCAAATTTAGATGTCTATAGGTAGAAATTTTATTCTTTCCATATATGATTTGTTATATGGTACTAGTTGAAAAGTTAACTGTAGATACATGGAAAAATTTAATGTGTAGAATAGACTATGTTTATTGTGCTCCAATGAATGTAATAATCCATGCATGCATGTATATCATATGTTTCACAATGTTGAAGTTGCAGAAACAAAATCCCGTTCTCATAAATAATTTCCTTTTTTTGCATATTTTTTTGTTCTTGCAATAACTTCAAGGGAAAGGGAATACAAATAAAGAATTGGGAAAGATGGGACTTGTCTATAATTTTGATAACTATAGGAAAAGAAGAATATATGGGAGGTCTTGTTTGGAAAAAGAACCAATTTTGTGGATGAAATAGCCCGATATCGTTAAAAGGAAGACATGAAAGGAATATGAAAGGATTTGCTTCAAAGCATAAACTGCACACAAACAACATTATAAAAATACTTGATTTTGATATGCACTAGAACCTATCTAGCCATGCTTGAAGAAAAGAGTTGAATGTATAACTTAGTAAAATACAATTTTATAAAATAAACCTTGTTTATGCTTACAACGAAAGAAACATTTTATTTCAATCTATTAAAATGTCTCTTCTTTGTTAGATGTGTATGGAACGGGGAAAAAGACATTGCAACACAACTTACATCAACAATAAGAGGCCAAATGTTGCAAGTTGTGGACCAAAACACTTGTAGCTCCTTCTAATCTACTATCTAATAGAGGTGCATGGAACCATGTTTGAATAGTTTCCTATCCAACCAACCTCACAGTGGGTCATTTTCACAATATAGCCAAAAAATAATACATCCTCAAACTGAAATATTGAATATTGTAGTTACCTCCCATCACCCCTTGTGATAATTTTGTACTCTTTACAAGATAGTGTTGAAGCTGGACATCAAATTTGAACAAAGGCACACAAATTGGAGTTAGAAATTTTTCTAAATTAAGACTTGAAAAATCATTTTTTAATGCTTGTGGTTATAATCGGAGGCTCCAATTCTTGCTTTTATTTTCTGTTTTGAACCAACTCAATACAAATTTTGGGTTTAAAATTAACCATTGATTTGATTTCTTCAACTTGGTTAAAATTGAACTTAGAAACTTACTAGATTTCGATTTGGGCTAAAATTGAACAAACTCACACTTCAAATATTGGTGCTTTAAAAAGAATTCATTACTGCTTTTATGGTCTAAAATGAACAAGTGTTTTTCATGTTTTGCAATATTTTTGATAGATTAATATCATTTAAAAGGCATATGTGCTTCTCTTGTGCTTCACGATGATCTTGAGAATCAAAAGTATATTTTGGATATTAGATTGTTTAAAAGATTGCCTCCCCACTTTGATTTGGGATCTAAAATTGAAAAAACTTTTCCAGTGTGATAAAAATGCATTGTGAGTGTTGTCTCTTTTTCCACGCAAGAAAAGATGATTGAACTATGAATGCACTTACTCGATATTGTACACCTTTAAAGAGCATGCCTTGGTGGAAAAAAGTACTCACCCCAAGGGAATGACTCAAATCAGTAATGAGCTAAATGCAAAGTTATTCCCAAGCGGTATACACATTTGAATGGTGAGGAAAGTTCATTATTATAGGAGCTCTTACATACAAGAAAATGATACTCTTTATATGGGTTGATCTTGCCTCTCGTGTGACCTTCTGTATGGGTACCTTGATTATGAACCAATTTGTGTAGAGGCCAAAATCCCAATCTATTTATTGGTGCACAATTTTATGTCCTTTGAAGCCACCCCACATATACATGCGATTCTATTGTAGAGATGAAAATTATGCCATGGGAGATTCATGAATACTGATGATTGGCTGACCCAAGAAGTGTGTGTTGTGGAGGGGAGCCAGTGCGGTCAAGCATCTAATCATCTACACTGAATATGCGTAACTAGATTTATCCAAGTGGGAACCCAACAAATATTGTCTTTTTAGCCTAGAGTTGTGCATGTCATTGGAATCAAAACGCTTTGCTTGGATCTAAAACATTGGAAAAATTCACAAAGAACTTCAAAAATTTCAAACCCTTTGGAGGAATCAAATATCCTTTGACAAAGTCAAGTGCTCTTGCTTTCCCTAGGGATTCTATCCTTAGAGGTTTCTAAGTACTTGGGTTTAATCATCATTTTTTTCCACTAAATTCAACTAAGGGAACAATGCTCTTGAAACCTTGATTTTCACATAATGGACCTTGTGGAATGAAAAGGAATAAGACATAGAAATTTATTTTGAAACTTTAATCAAAGGTCTATTTGTGGTAAAAATAATTCATCAGGCAAAGTAAAAGACAATCGATCCCACACGTGTTCTCTCAAATGATTTCCTACAAGATCAAAATCTAGAAACCTAGGTTAAAAAAGATTAGCCCAAAAGCTCATGTGGAGCGTCTTGGAATGCTTCTTGAAGTTAGAGAAATATTGGTTTACAAATTTTACAAGAAAGCTTCAAGAAACAACCCTAACTTGTATGAGTTCTATTATCAACAGAATCCTGAGCTTTTTCAAAGGCTTTCTTTTCTCACATAGGAAGTGTCAAGCGTGTTCTTCAAAACCAAGATCTTGTAAGGATTTTTATCTAGGTCAAGTCTAGGATCAAAATCAATCACTCTCATCCAACTCTCAACCATCAAAATTAGTCAAAATCACCTGAACAACAACTCTTGGGAACTTTGAAAACATCATTTATGTTAAAATTCTAGGCAGAATCAAATCACTTTGTTTGAATTAACACACTTAGTCAAACTATCATATTTTGCACAAATTTACTCTAGGATAACACAAATTCCTATAGTTTACAAGCTCATTATCATCTTGTTCGACTTAACACACTTAGTCAAATTATCCAATCCATAATCACCTTGTTTGACTTAACACACCTAGTCAAACCATCCTCTCATGTACAAGTTTACTCTAGGATAACACAACTTCGTAGAGTTTACATGTGCATTGTCAATTTTTTTTTTACTTAACACACTTAGTCAAACTATCAATAAAGTCAAGTCCTAAAATTTTATCATTTCCCTCATTGTTCCTCAAGAGTTTCATCATCCGTATCACCCAAATTTTGTTTATCTCATCCCCATCATCACTTTGATCCTTAATTTATCTTAGTTCTTCTTTTCTTTGAACCTGAGGATTAGATCAATCTAAGGGGTTAGAGGTTCATCCCTTACATTCCTAGAAATTTATCTCTATTTTATGGTTCAAAATCAATCTCAACACAAGAAGAATATGGTGAAAAATAAAGAAACATCCATTTTCTAGCGATATAAGTCAAACCAAAATAAAATTTGGCCCGACTATAACCATCAACATCCCAATCAATCCTCCTCAAATACCTCAAAATTCACAAGAGGAAATTCATGTAGAGGACATCACTGACAATGGGATGACAAAATAAGAACTTTTAGAAATGGTGCAAAACCCTAAGAATCACTGAATTGTTAGTGCAATGCTGAGATTGTACGCAAACCAATACATGGTAGAGTTAGCAAAAGAAGGGGCTAAAATCCCTTTTGACTTTTATGTAAGCACCATTGTGGAGAGGTCTCTCAATAGCATGCCCTCACCTACATCCACACTTCCACTTCAAAATTTCACTCACAACATCCCGCAAATCATAACATCCATTACTTCAACCCCACTGGTTGTTAACAAGGGAAGCGTCATGCTTCACAAACTCCAAAATAATCACCTTGTGATCAACTGAGGGTTGAATGTAAGAACCACATTGGATTAATCCATCCTGGTAAATCCATTACACTGTTATGTCCTTCTCACATTTCATAATCATACCAGTTCATCCTCATTTCATGCAACATCAAATTATCCTCTGAACACACAAAATTATCTCCCTATCTCATAAGGAGAGGGTGACTTGTTTGGATTAGAGGTAATATTGGATCCATCATCATCACTTCAAGGGATTTCACTGCCCGTATTTTCACTATTTCCACCGCTATTGCTCACATCTACACCATCCTTCAGGTTAGGTCTTCCTCCTCTTCCCGCCATCAATCAATCAAATTAGAGCACCTTATCAAATCCAACAACTGTTCCATTTGTATCACAACGAAAAATGTCAACCATCCCCGAAATTGTAATTATCAACACATCCACCATTCCTCAAAGCATGGTTTCTCAAGGACCACGCACCTCGATCACACCATCCATAGCTCAAAACCTTATCAATAACATGACCATTTTTCTCATCACAATGGTTGGCATTCTTTCTAATCCACCACCATTACCACCAAGGCACAACACAACCAATTCATTCCCCATGATGTTGTAAACTTCTCAATAAGCTACCCAACAGAAAGTGCTCCAAAATCAAGAAGTCACACAACTAGCCACTCAACAAGCACAAGAACAATTATCAACACAACAAGTACAATAGGTTGCACAAGTCCAAGAATTGTTACAACAACGAAAAGCTGCACAAGCTTCCCAAGCTACCTAAGCTACACAACTAGCTCAAGCCATCGAAGCTGCCCAAACTGCACAAGTGACACATGCCACTCAGATTGCATAGGAAATCCAACAAGTGCACACTCAGGCACGAGCCTAATTCAAAGCTCAGCAAGCACAATCAAAAGAACAATACCAAGCACAATTGTAAGACCAACAAGCCTTGCAAGACTATCAATTACAACAGCAATACAACCACCAACAAGCATTGTTGGCACAACAACATGACCAACAATAAGTGTTGTTGGAAGAACAACAAGTGTTGTTTTCACAACAATAACATGAACAAAAACACAACCAACAACAAGAATTGTTGGCTTAACAAGAAATTTTGACATCGCTTGCTCAACAAATATTGTAACAAAACCACACTAATGTGTCACTTGTCAATCCCACACCCAATAACATATTAACTCCACCCCCTGATCTGCAAGGTGATGTAATAGCACAAATCAAATTTCATTCACAACAAGTGCTAGATTTTCAATCTGGAAAGAAATTCAAGACACCTAGAAACTTGTGCCCCTATCCATTTGATAGAGGCTTGGCAATGGTACCATTCCCGTAGGGATTCAAAATCTCCAAATTTGATAAATATCGCAGGATGGGAAAACTTGAAGATCACATCAAGGAGTTTCATGTACATTGCATGAAATTCACTTAAAATGACATGTATCTAATGTGTCTATTCCCTCAAATATTGGTTGGTGATGCTATGGAATGGTTTTCTTGTCTGCCTATGACAATAAAAACATTTCAGGTAATTACAGATGCATTCCTCCAAAATTACGCATTCAACATTTTTGTGGATGCTAGTTTTGAAGAGCTCTCAGTGCTCAAACAGGGGACGGGTGAATCATTCACCGCCTTTCTCAAATGATGGTGAGCCAAGACTAATCGAAGCAAGTGGTCCATGCTAGAAGAACAAAAATTTTGTACCATCATTGCGAATATAGACAAAACTTTGGCATTCTATTTGAAGATGCAATGCATCACCACATATGATTAATCCCCAAGGCGCTCGATATTGAGTGAGATCTTGTTACATAATGGGGCATGCCTACTTAACCTAAAAATTAGGACAGTTGCCCATCCACCAGCTATAATGACAAACCTCGTACATTGGCAAACAATCGAAATGTCACTAACGATGGAGTAGTGGATACAAAGGTTTTCATCAACGCTCCCAAGAAAAATAATCAAATGCATCATCATCAAACACCAAATAATAATTGGAGTAACACACAAACAAATGTGATAAACCAGAAACCACCCCAAAATCAGATCAATAATCTCAATAATCAAGGAGGACCACCTCCACAAAACAAGTATCCCCCCAAGCAGAAATTCACAGCCCTTGTGGAGTCAATTGAATCCATCATGAAAAAGTTGGTTAATAAGAACATCATGAAGGTCCCCACTCATGATAATTACAGTGAACCCTAGGTGAAGCCACCCTATTACAATGAAAATCTCCTATGTGATTATCATAAACTCAAGGGACACACAACCGCTAATTGTATGATGTTGAAGAAAATCATCCAAGATCTCATTGAGAATAAAATCATAAATGTCGAGCAACCCACTAGAAATCAAGATCTCAAAATATATGAGAGTCCAATGCCTAATCACAATCACGAAAATAATCAAGGAAACAATCAAGGACATAACCAAGGGAATAATAAAGGCAAACAAAAGTATGCCAGTGCAAAACTTATATATGAAGACATCGTCACAATGATAGATGAAATGGTCACTTTCATTAGCGTCAAAGGATCCAACGCTGATTATGGAGTCACCACATGTGGCAACAAGGTTACTATTGCAGGGGCATCACAACCATAAAAGAGCCCCATCTCAAATACAATAGTCACTCCCTATGATTATAATTTCATTGACCAGCTAAAAAGAACCCCCACTTAGATCTCTATCATGGAGTTACTAAAAATTTATGCCGCCCACAAGAAAATCCTTGATGAAGGATTAACTACATCCACTATCTCTGCTAACCTTGATATGAAACAATTTCAGGCTATTGTTGGTAACATCATTACCCCAAATCTCCTCATCTTTTTTGATCAGGACTTCCCTACCCAACTATCTCACAATCGTGCACTTCACCTTCAAGTACTGGTTCACAAGAAAAAGGTCAAAAGGGTCTTGGTGGATGGAGGCGCAGGCCTTAATATTTGTTTGCTTAGAATTATAAAGAACTTGGGAATCTCAAAAGAATCCATCGATAAAAGAAAAGGCATTACCACTAGAGCATATGATGACCAGGAAAGAGTGTCTCAAGGCACTATGAAGATCCCAAGTCAAGTGGTGCCTACCACTATGGAAACCACATGTCAGGTCCTCGACCTTGATTTAACCTACATCATCCTTCTAGGATGCCGATGGATCCATGGAATGAAGGTGGTCACCTCAAAATTCCACCAATGCGTCAAATTTTCATACCAAAATGCGGAGGTCACAATACATGGTGATCCTGAGCCATTCGACTATTGCAAAAATTTGGAAGCCAAGTTCTATAAGGTTCAACAAGTACCAAAGAATGATGAAGCTCCCTCCACTTCATACATAGACCCATCCAACCTCGCCTCCACTTCTACGAAAAAGACACCCTCCATCCTCGACATATCCAAAATCAAGCTCAAGATCCAAGATAATGGGTGTGGAGATTACAAAATGAAGAATAATTCTTTTGTTTTAGGAGAGTTACCTCAATCTCCTAGCTCACATGGGCAACCCCAATTAGTTGAAACACCTATCCAAACTTTTAGGGTAGATCCTTCTAGATTCCATTTTTGGGGGGATCAAAGTCAAGAATATGTGGATGAAAGATATATTTCAAGCTCACTATACCAAGATGAAAGGCCCACACCCACCCTACCCATGGATGAAGCTAATACAGGACTACAAATGATGCTTGGTATGGGCTACAACAAAAATGAAAGCCTTGGAAGGAACAATGATGGATGACTGGATACTATAATTATAGAAAGAAGAATGAGAAATCTTGGCCTTAGATGTACCCGTCTAAGTATAACCGTATGTGGCAGAGGTACCCCTATTAGAGTAGTTAGGACTCCCCCTCAGTTATCGACAACTGCCCTATGATTACCAATATCCATAGGTTTTCTCCTAGACAACTTCACCTTTGATGTAATTGAGGTCTATAGTAGTAGTGATGACGAGATACCATAACTGGCTTATCCATGCTTTTTGAAGACTCCTCTCTACTCATGATTACTACCTCATACATTGAGTTAGACTATCAAACTCATAAAACAAACCTAGTCTATCCCCAACTCATCGACTACAACCAATGAGGACGATCAGTTCTAGACACATTTAAAAAAAATGAGGCTCTCTCAGAATTCATGGGAGTAAGGGATACAGTACCATGTGGAGATCATAAAGTTGGATTCGACATTAGACTAGACACACATCCCTATTACATGGAGACGATTGAGACCTTCAATCACAAAAGTGAACAACTGAGAAAAATCTCAAGGTGATTGAGTGAAAACCACACTATGGCACTCTCTAACCATAGAATAGTAAAATTAAAGGATGCATCCAATAGTAAAAACCTCTCTAAGGCGCTAGAGGATGAAGGTACTCTTCATCAAGATAAGTCAGCAATCTTAGCAGAAAAATGCAATACTGTCAATCTAGGAATAGAAGCAATGCCACACATCACCTTCTATGTTGAATCACTTCTCATAGAAGAACAAGAAATCTTAGTGGCATTCCTAAGAGAAAGAAAGGTGAACTTCGCATGGACTTATGTTTACATTCTGGGTCTTGATCAAGAAGTTGTGGTTCATCACTTAGCTATCTACCCAGGGGCAAAGCTAGTGAGACAAAAGTTGAGAAAGATGCACCCCCAAATAGCCTTGTTAGTCAAAGTGGAACTACAAAAGCTCTTGGACATGGGATTTATATGCCCGATTGACTATCCTTAATGGGTGTCCATCCTAGTACATGTTTTAAACTGAATAGTGGCATCTATATCTACATTGATTTCAAAGACCTAAACAAAGCATGTCCTAAGGATGATTTTCCACTACCCAACATTGATATGATAGTGGATGTGAAGGCCAAACACGAGATGCTATCACTGATGGATGGATTCTCAAGGTACAACTAGATTATGATAACAAAGGAAGACCAACATAAGACAATGTTTACATGTCCATGGGGAACCTACTATTGGAACATGATGCCATTTGGGCTAAAGAATGCGACTGCAACATATAAAAGGTCCATGACACTAATTTTTCATGACATGATTCAAAAAAATGTGGAAGATTATGTGGATGATATATTGTCCAAGTCAAGGAAAAGGCAAGATCATATATCAGCTCTAAGTGCCATCTTTGATAGATTGGAGAAATACAAGGTTAGAATTAACCCCAAGAAATGTGTCTTTGGGGTGCAATTAGGAAAACTCCTAGCATATATAGTATTAATGAGAGGAATAGAAGTGGATCCCACCAAAATCAAGGTGATCCTTGACATGGAAGCATCCAGGACACTAAAATAGCTCAGAGGCCTATAGGGAAGGCTCCAATCCATTTATAGATTCATAGCACAACTAGCGGATAAACATATCATGTATCATCATCTACTCCACAAGGGAGTAACATACAAGTGGGATAATGCCACCAATCCAAAGAAAGCCATAAATCCTATATATTTCAGCAACCATGGCAGCTCTTGGTGTTCTATTAGCTCAACATGATGATAATGGAAGAGAAAGAGAAATATAATATATGCATAGAACTATGGTGGGACATGAATTGAACTATACTCCCATTGAGAAGGCTTGTTTAGAAATTATATTTGCAACACAAAAATTCAGACACTATATGATGGCTCATCAAATCAAGCTGATTGCAAAGATAGATCCTCTCAAATACCTACTTTTGGAAGCCACTCTCATGGGATGAACAACAAATTGGGTCATGATATTGACAGAACATGACATTGAGTATGTGGAGCACAAGGCCATCAAAGGACAAGCGATTGTAGACCAACTGATAGAAGCTCCAATTTATGCCGATAACCCACTTATCTCAAAATTTTTGGATGAGTAAATTTTCAACAGAAGTATATAAAATTAGTGGAAGATGTATTTCGATGGGTCATACATACATTATGGGTCAGGGGTATGAATTTTACTCATAACTCCCTATGGAAACTCCATACCCAAATCCTAGAAACTATCTTTTTCATGCACAAATAACATAGCAGAGTATGAGGCTCTCATCATAGGATTAAGGATTACAATACAATGATAGATTATGGCTCTCAAAGTCTATGGAGATGCATAGCTCATCACTAACCAAGTCAATGGTGAGTACAAAACAAAGAATGACAAGATAAATCCATACAAGAAATTAGTGGAGATCATCAAAGAATTCTTCATTGATGACACCTTTGAACAACTACTGAGAGAAAACAATAGAGAAGTAGATTCTATGGCCACAATTGGACCACTCTTGGAAATCCCAAACAATGTTCCAAAATAAGAGTTTTTGGTAGAGTAGCTTCTCATACCAGCATTCGAGGTACCAGAGTTTGAATTCGTGTGCAAAACCATTGGTCCTAGTGAGCCTTGGTATCATGACATCTACACCTACTTGATAATAGGAGTCCTCCCAGCTAACATAACCCCAAACCTTAAACAAGCCTTTATCAAAAGGTCCTTACATTTTTTCATTCTAGGAGATACCCTTTATCATAGGAGTATTGAAGGAACCCTATTGCATTTCTTAAATCCTGAGGAAGCCTCGACTACTTTGATTGAGGTCCACAATGGAATTTTTGGTTCACACTCAAGTGGTATAACTTTGGCTAAGAAATTTATGAGGATCAAGTACTACTGGCCAACAATGGAAAGAGAGGCACACAACTTTGTTAGTGAGTGTTTACAGTGGCAACAGCATGGAGACCTTATTTATGCACCAACTTAAGAGCTTCATCCTATTGTTACACCTTGGCCCTTTTCGTAGTGGGGGCTTGATCTCATCGAAAAAATCACACCCACCTCATCCAATGGCCACAAATTCATCATCACCACCATATATTACTTTACAATGACCTACATAACTGGAAAGAAAATATCCAAGTTCATACTAAACTATCTCATTTTTTGATATGGTGTCCCTAAAGCTATTATCTTTGATAATGGGACACCTTTCAAGAATCAAGATGTGCATGACCTTTACCACAAATTCAATATCCAACATTAATTTTTCACTCAGTATTACCCACAAGGAAATGGCCAAGCATAAGCCACTAATAAAACTATCTTGAAAATCTTGAAGAAAACAGTCAATGAATCTAGTCATGACTTGCATCTACATCCCAACTAGCGCCACCCCATTCTCCTTGGTCTACAGATCATAAGCCATCCTTCGAATTGAGATTGAGCTCCCATCATTAAGGATATCACTACAAAACCTCATTACAGATGAGGAATATTAGGTTTTAAGGTTAAATGAGTTGGATTTATTAGATGAATGACACATGGATGCCCTCAACCATTTATAGGTCTATCATAATTGACTAAAGCACAACTACAACAAGAAGATCAGGAGACACACCTTCCAAGTTGACGAACTTGTGCTAAAAGAAAATCAAAAAAATGTGCCAAATCCAGAAAGAAAAGGAAAATTTGAGAACAACTGGTTGGGACCTTTTGTCATCATAGCAAGCTATCAATTAGGGGCATATCAGTTGTCAACACTAGAAGGTGAGCCTCTATAGGAGCCCCTGAAAAACTATCATCTCAAAAGGTTTTATGCCTAACATCATGCAAGGTATAAAACCAAAAAAATACAACAAAAAAAATCAAAAAAATGGTCACCTTGATGAATACCGAGCAAATAGGCATCTTGGTGACAACAAAAAAAATTAGAAAAAGCATTGAAAAAAAAAAGAAAAAAAATCATCCTCTTGTGAAAACCACTTCGGTGGCACTTTGGACAAGTACCTTGGTGAGAACCTAGCAAATAGGTGCTAGGCATAAATAAAGCACTCTCTATCCACCAAGATCTTCATGGCATTTTTCGTGCACTCACTTATCCATTACATTCCATTTATCCTTCCATCATATGTTCATGTTTGTATCATAGATTGATCTTGTGCTTGTATCATGTTCAACCATAGTACTACTTGGCATATTCCCAAGGTCAATTTTTCCTACGTATATTGAACTAGTCTATCACATCACGCTCAAGGCATGTTCCTGTACCTGCATTGGATCAGATTCGTGTATATTCTTGTGATACTCCTAAACATAAAAAATCCAAATAAAAACTTTCAAAAAATCCATCAAAAATTCAAAAACATTAGAAAATCAAAAATAAAATACATTCCAAATCAAATCAAAATCCAAAACATGTCAAAAATCTGAAAAAATAAAAAATAAAGTCTGTCATTAACCGAATTACGTTGTCTCTAAGCTTGAATGTAGGAACGATTGATCTTTGATCATCACCCAAGATATTTTAGGTTAGTCCTTTAGGCATCTATCGCAATGGCAATATGTTGCCCATCTATTTCACACACTAGGTTAGTCCTTTAGGCATCTGTCACAATTGCAATCCGTTTTACCATCTATCTTATCATTGAGTCAAGTTTTTCATCAGTTGAACTATGTGGTCTCTACGTCTATAACCTAGGCAAGGCTAATCTATGGATCAGCTCACAAGACCCCTAGGATAGGTCTTTAAGTTAGTGTCTTCGTCATAAATCTTGAAAATACCAAAAACATTTTTAAAACATCTCAAAATTCAAAAAATAGCCTCAAAACATTTCAAAACACCAAAAACATCCAAATATTTTAAAAAAAAACCCAAAATGATGCATCTATCTCATCTCGCTTTCACTCACAATAAACATCACTCATAATAAATCAATCGACATCTTCATCCTTTGGTAAGTTAGTTAGAAGCAAGTCTAGCAGTTTCAAAATTGAACATCTAATCATCAAAGTCTCAAGTGTAGATCAGTGAGTCAGCAAGTTGGTCAACTCGGAGTACCAATGGCTTATCATCCAATCAATCTCATCAAAAACCTAATCACAACATGTCCTAGGAATTTGACCTTCCTGTGATGGACATCAGTAGTAGGTATCACCTTATTTTAGCTTTGGCTAGTGGTGCAAAGAACATTAGCTTGTTTGTTTACTTTATCTTGGTCTTTTAGACTTATCCTATTTTATGCTCATTCCAAGGACCTCTCGATGATGGCTAAATACAAATATTTATAGAGAAAGTAATGGGGAAATGATCATTATATTTTTATTTGTTGTGCTGGTTGGATGTTCTTGTAAAATAACTTCATCATGCGTGCTTTGTTTTGTTCGTAGCGAGTATGTTTTAGGTGTCTTTTTGACCACATAAGAACGCTTTCCTTTTTATGTTTTGGTCTGAGATGTTTAGAATATCTGAACTGCATTCTGAATAAGGTTTTTTTTGTCAAGTGTGAACAAGAGTAATCCTATTTGTTTGATGAGTCAAATGCCATCACACTAGGTGCAACACCATCCTATTTCTTTATACCTTGATGCATCCTACCTATGTGTGTTATCAAACATAATGAAAGTTATGATCTTTATCTCTCCCATCCTTGGATAATCAATACATCATCATCATTCATCATTATATCCAACAAAGTCTCAATGACTAATGGACTTGTTGGACTTCTGTATTTTCTTAGATTTAGGGGTTGATCCCTCTCATTCGTCTATCCT
Organism: Sequoiadendron giganteum; assembly: GCA_007115665.2. Lineage (NCBI taxonomy): Eukaryota > Viridiplantae > Streptophyta > Pinopsida > Cupressales > Cupressaceae > Sequoiadendron > Sequoiadendron giganteum. The sequence continues at coordinate 855,521,849 of CM021100.1, read as the reverse complement.
ATTTCACGCTAACATTGTATCCTTTTATCAATGCATCCATCCTGCCTCTGCACTCTCGTCCTACATAATCACATCATATCATCATAGGACAACATCATCCATCTCATCTAATCTCACATACATTGCATAATAATTTAAGTTGTTTAGGATAATATAGATTTTTTATTCTAAGCAGTTTCCAAACATCTCATTTGCATCATCATTTAAGTTGTTTAAAATAATATAGATTTTTTATTCTAAGCATCTTAATAAAATCTCATCATCATTATCATATAGATCTGTTAGTCATAACCATTCATACATCGATTTTGAACCTCTTTATCATGAGATCAACCCTCAAATTGAACTTCTCTCTCAATCTCTTGAGGGGGCAATGTACTAATGTACTTCTTTCCACTGGGGCATCCGAAAAAAATCAGAATTTTTTAATTTTGATGTTGGTGGCATCATTATTTGAACCAACACAACAAGTACATTGCTTCAAAGAGAGGAAAAATGTAGACATGCAAAATTAACATCATATTAAATCATATTCTCCTTAATTAAATAAATCATTTTTATTTGATTATCTCCTAAAGTTTCTTAATTAAATCAAATTTATTTAATTAAATGGCCAATATCCATAGTTTCCTCTCATTTTGATTTAGTTTAATCCAAAAGTATAAGTCAAAATGTCACCATCACCTAATCCTCTCTTAAGTTAACTAAATCATGATTAATGTTAATCTTAATGCAAGCCACATCCTCTAACTTTTCCCACTTGCACAAATAAATCATTTAATTGATTTATTAAATCTTCTAATTTCCCTCAACATGGCATAATAGGGAATATTCCTCCAATTTGAATTTCCCTCTCAAATGACTTGTACCTTCCAACATAGCATTAACTCCCCTATTACATGTCCCCCACTTGGCATTTAAGACCCCTTTTTCTCCCTCCAACAAGTCAAATTTTAAATTTCAAAAAGCCACCTAATGTGATTTACTGGCACATTCACCAAAACTTGCACAACCTTGGCCCATTTACAGGGTGACAAATGGCTCTTTCCTATTGGTTGAGGATTAATCCGGCATTCCTCAAATTTTTCTCTTCTCTCCTCAATCTCACCTATAAATCCAAGGTTTTCCTTCATCATTTGCATCCACAACATCATGCAAAGTTACTCTCTTCACATTGAGAGCTAATTTTTTCCATTTTTATAACATTATATCATCATCATTGGCTTGTCAAGGGTTTGGGAAGGGCTAATTTCTACACAAAGAGTAGCACCAATCCACCATGGAATAGGTATAATTTATGTCTTTTTATATGATTTGATCATTTTGTTCATTTATTTGCATTTTGAAGCATGAGGTATTATTTCATAAGGATATTGGATGTTTGCTTGGTTCTGAAATATTGATCATGCTAATAATGTGTGTGTTAGAGTTTTAAAACCATTTGTAGATTTTGATGTCCACAAATATTATAGACAATAATTGGCACCAAATATTATAGATAAGAAAATGACAAATGTTCAAAAAAATAATAGAATAATTCGTTATAGGGAGCTTCAAATAGATTAGGGGAAAAGAGCACAATGAAACATATTCATACAAGACAAGTGATCTATGTAACAACTGGCTTCTCGATTCTAAATTCAACCTGCATTATTTGGCACTCAGTATTATAGAAAAACAAAGAAATTGTAAAAGAACTATTAGTTAAACATACATACATATACATACATATATATACATATACACATATATGTGTATATAAATATAAATATTTATATATACTTATATATATGTATATACAAATAAATATATATTTATATATATACATACATACATATATATATATTTACATAAAATGTCAACTATATGTGAAAATTAATGCTTCCAAACATAGATAGCTACATATATGCATATATATATTGAACACAAATAGAGCAATTGTATGACAGCTATTAGGAAAACTTATGGCTACTAGATATTATAGACAAAAAAATGACAGATGTTCAAAAACCCACATTAAAAATAAAACTTTAAAATATGCAGAATAGAAGAGACAAACTACAATAAATAGCACTTGCACCTCGAATAAGGTGCGATAGTTATGCCGATAGGATAAGCCCACATTATTTACGGTCATGAAAAGCAGTGGACGGTGTGAAGAAAACAATGATCTATCACACCTCTCCCTCTCTACCTCTCCCTGCCTCCCTCCCCCCTTCTCTCTCCCTCTTGCTCTCTCCTTCCCTCTCTATTTCTCTCTATATCACATATCCATCTCTACCTATCCCTCCCTCCATCCCACCTATTTCTCTCTCACTCTCTCCTTCCCTCTCTACTTCTCCCTCTCTCACTTACTCCTCTCTACCTCTCTCTCCTGCCCCCTCTAATTCTCTATAACTCCCCTCTCCCTCCCTCTCACTCTCTCTAGCTATCTATTTCCTTCTCTACTTCTTTCTATCCCACTTCTCTCTCCCTCCCTATCTCTATCTCACTTATCCCTCTCTACCTCCCTCCTCTCTCTCTCTTTCTCAATCCTTCCCTCTCTACTTCTTTACCGTCCTCTCTCTTTCTCTATCTCACCTATCCTTCCCTTCCTCCTTCTCTCTCCCTCTTGCTCTCTCCTTACCTCTCTATTTCTCTCTATATAACATATCCCTCTCTACCCGTCCCTCCCTCCCTCCCACCTATTTCTCTCTCTCTCTCCTCCCCTCTCTACTTCTCTCCCTCTCTCACCTCTCTCTCCTTCTCCCTCTAATTCTCTATATCTCCCCTATCCCTCTCTACCTCTCCCTCCCTCCCTCTCTCACCTCTCTCTCCTTCTCCCTCTAATTCTCTATATCTCCCCTATCCCTCTCTACCTCTCCCTCCCTCCCTCTCTCTCTCACTCTCTTTGGCTCTCTCTTTCCTTCTCTACTTCTTTATATCCCACCTCTCTCTCCTCCCTATCTCTATCTCACTTATCCCTCTTACCTCCCTCTGTCCCTTTACCCTCCTCTCTCTCTTTCTCTATCCTTCCCCTCTCTGTCTCTGTCTCTGTCTCTATCTCTCTCTATCTCCCTCCCTCTCTACTTCTTTTCCCTCCTCTATCTCTCCTTCACTATCCTTCCCCCTCTACTTCTTTACCCTCCTCTCCAATTCATTCCTAAAACAACACTTCCTATACAACTTTAGTTTTTCATTTTTCTATTTTTGTATTGTTTGGATTTTATAACACAACATTTTTTTTCTAATTAAAAATTTATTCTATTATTTTATTTAAAAAATCTTTTTCATTTATTTTAGTTTAAGAATCTTTTTTATTTTATTTATTATATATATATATATATATATTTATTTATTGATTGATTGGATTTTATAACACACAACAAATTTTATTTTTATTAAAAATTTATTATATTATTTTATTTAAAAAATCTTTTTTATTTTATTTATTATATAAATTAATATATTTTTTATTTATTACATAAATTATTATTTATTATATAAATTATTTATTCCTTGTCATTTCCTCTTGACAGCTAGCAGCTGGAGTAGAGGGAAATTCATACAAAATAATAAGAAAAATCTCAATTTCAATGTGAGTCAACAAACTTTGGATAGTGCACAACCTTAATTCCCATAAACAATCTGAAAAGTATGCATTTGAGTAGCAAGGACTTCAGAAAAATATTCTCACACTCTCGCCCACGTCACCTCCCAAGGCACTTAGCTTGCTGATAAAATATTTTCAAGTCTCCTTCAAGGCTACGTAGCTCATCCCTCTTCATGTTAAAAATAGAAATGATTGGCATGGGCACCACGACCCCTCACCTCACTAGTAAAAAAGAGTACGATAACTTTTTCAATTTCCATGCCTCTTTCAAGATGTACGACACCCAAACAATTCTAAAATTCTGAATTAAAAACTCCTTTTGTTCCAACGCAACAGCTTCAAAGGTGTATGACCTGCTTCATTATGAGAGTACTAATGAAAATATTTTTATTAGCCGTAAAATTTGTGGGGTTCCCATTGGCATCAGACTACTGGAAATGCCAGTGGGGTTTCCCCATGTATAATAGTCTATTTGCTAATCAAAAATTTACTATGTTGAACTAAAAGTAATAATATATCATGAAGAATAGTTTGTTATGGGGAAATTCAAATAGTTGAGACAAAAAGTGAAATTTGAAAAGAGCTATTATAAAAATGCTTAACAATCACGGTAATATGGAAAATGTTCGAAAACCCACATTAAAAACAACTTTAAAATATGGAGAATACAACAGGAAAAGTACGATAATGAACAGCTTTCTATGGAGAAGTGGAAAAAAGAATACCATGAAGAATAATTTGTTATGGGGATCTCTAAACAATCACAAAAAAAAAAAATATCATGAAACATATTCATACAAGAGACATAACATGTTCCATCCAGACAAAATAATCATGTCAAATAATAGTTTCTTATAAGGAGATTCTACACAAATAGAGAAATTATAAAAGAGCTATTAGAATAACACTTAACAACTTTCAAACTAACCTTGTACATATATATATATTCAATCACTCCTATGCTAATCTGAAATTGCTCCTATTTTAATGGGTATCCCATGAAAGATGCATAAATATAACTAAGAACAATAAATGAAGCACAAAAAAATTACTAACCCTAACCATATATTTTGATGAAAGAAAGAAGATTTAACCACAATAAATCCATCCATACAAAGCCATAATCTCTTTGAAGTCTTCAAAATGGGTATAACGGCAAAGATACAAACATATAACAATGAAAAATAAGAAGATAGAAAAAGACATGAACAATAAATTAATCATTTACACAAAATACCCATGTAAACCAACTTACAGATTTTAGAGCACAATAACTACAAACAATAAATGAAACATAAAAAATTATGAACCCTAACCATATTTTTTTGTGAAAGAAAGAAGATTTAACTGCAATAAATCTATCCATACAAATCTGTAATCTTTTTGAAGTCTCCAACATGGGTATAACGGAAAAGATACAAACATATACCAAGAAACAATAAAAAAAGAGTGAAAGACATGAACAATAAATTAATCATTTATGCAAAATAACCATGTAAAATGACTTATAGAATTTGGAGCACAATAGTCTTAAAACCCTCCAATATGCTATGAAACAGAGTCGAAGCCGACAATTTTTATAAGTGTTTGCTATCAAACCAACACCACAATCGCTCTTTCGACAAAGAAAATTAACCAATATACTTTCTCGCACATTTCTTAGCACATCAGTTTTAAAACCCTTGAACTTGCAATCAAAAAATTAGTAATCATTTATGCAAAAAACCCATGTAAAATGACTTACACATTCCGTAGAACAATAGTTTTAAAACCCTCCAATCTCTTAAAAAATTCAGCCAAAGTAGAAGATTATAGTTTGCTATGAAACTAGCACCACAATGGCTCTTTCGACAATGCAACTTAATCAAAGTATACTTTCCCACACCGCAACATTGAATATTGCATTTACTTCACTTGTCGCCATCATACACCAATGACAGGACGCATTAATCCTCGCACGAGCAAACACTTTCCATTCAACTTCCACATATCGAGGACACCAACTCCACCACCATCAACCCACTTAATTAGCATCCTTGGCATCAGCAAAAAAAACTTGATCAACTCGCCACTGACCGAGGCACCTCCGACACTGACAAATCCACTTCACGACTGGGTTGACGAAAATCTTGGTAGAAACTTCAAACAAAATAGCCTATCAAATAATTAAATTATTTTCTTAGCACACAAAAATGACTACCCAAAAATAAATAAACTCAAGAAAATATCTCATACTAAATGCAAAAAAAAATAACCTTTTCTATCACCAACAATCCACACTAGTTGAAACCTTAGCCATTGTAAAATTCTGTTCCATTTTCTCATCGTTTTCCCTTATATGACATATCAATCTCCACATTAGGTATCTATCATCCCTATTATATCCTTTTTCAACACTTTAGGAAGAGGTAAAATCCATGCAAGTAATTTCCCAACTATATTTGATTATTTTCTTATCTATTGACCCACAACATACTTTCTCAAAGTCATCACAATCGTTATATCATGGTGAGTCTTGACATGTATCCTAGGATTTTTTATTTTTTTTGAGATATGTTCCTATTGGGTGTCCCTAGCATTTCCTACCAAGGTCATCAAACAACTTGACTATATACTATGGAATCATCTTGTTTGTTGCATTTTTTTAATTAGTCAATCTATCCATGCAATATATCTTCACCATGATTATTATACTATTACAAATAACATCATGTTTTGTAGAAAATATTGATTTCTCACCACATGTCAACATATGATGTTTGTACATCCAATGCCAAGCACACTCATTATAAAAAAATTCTCTCTCTCATTCTATCTATCATTATTAGTTTTAGATAAAAGGATAAAGATTGAATATTATTAATATTATAAAATTTCAAAAGTATAGGAAGAAATTAGAAACACTTTACAATTTTTTTATAAAATATATAGATGTGAACAAGAGGCCAAAACAGAACACAATGCCCCAAATGCTAGTAGCATGATGAGAGGAGGCCAAAACATAACATAATCCACATACTAGAGAGTGTGAAAAAGATAGAGAGAAGACATTTTTTATGTAATGGGTAGGTTGAAACTATTCACACTACTAAAGGGGTGGCATCAAAGTCCATGATCTATTGGAGATCTGACACAGGCTCTAGATTGTTCACCCTTTTTAGGAAGCATTTTCCCATGCATTCCAAAGCACGATGTTGAAATATTGATAATATGTGAAATTTTCTAAGGAATGAAATAAATTCAACTAAAAAACCCTCCTCATGCACATTCTAGAATAAATTCTATCTATCATTATTCTTCTCATTATTTTAATCATTTTGATCACTTATTATAAACATTTTCTAGCTATCTCTCTTCTCTACCCTTCATTTCCATCCACATTTCCCACAATAAAAAACTATAAAAATTAAAAACACACATTTGTGAAATCAATGCATTCATATACCAATCATTAACTATGCATCCATAAATACCATACAATCTAAGTCTACCATATCATTAAATATTTATCCATAAATCCTAAAATGTATATCTATTAATGCATCCTAAAGATAATAATTATTCATTCATAAATAAAATACATCTGTATATCCATCATAAACTATACATCAAATATTTTCATCCACAAGTAAAACCAATTAAATATGAATCCATATGTGAATCCATCACATAAAATAATCCAAATTGGTCCAAAAATAATATATACATGTATCAAAATTAAATGCATGTATAATATTTTTAAATAAAAAATGGAAAATCTACTCATAAAAATACATCATCCCTATGCCTATTCATACATCTCTAAATTAAACCCCATAAAGAAGAACTCAAGTAATTTTCATGAGAGAGATATCTCTACTCCACTAGCACTAACCACTCATAAGCTAACCTATAGTAAGAAATGATCTCATAGTGCACATTATTCATCTCATGAATTATGCATCACATATACTAGTGCCAAGGAAATTCCATATGATCTTATTATAATCATAGCCTGGTACCTCTCCTCTCTCATCATATCAATATATTTTTTGTGTTTTCATCCCTCTCCACTTATTCTACATCTCCCTTTTGCATGTTCTATACTTATTCAAGCCTATAGAACATCTCACCCTACCTACCAAGTATTTCACTCTATATATGATCACACTTGTTAGCTCTATGTGTAGGATCTTCACAATATTATCTACCTCACATTCTCATAGTAACCCTGCCTTTAGAATATCTACCTAAATGGACACACTATATAGTAGGATATCCCAACCCTCCACTCTATCATCTCCCTCATTATCTTTACTATGCCTTCTATAGTTGGTAATATGAATTCCTCTAATCTTCTACCTCAAATTTATAACCATTAATGTAAAACTCTCAAAATTACTTGTATTATGGTACCCATAATCCTAAGAATTATATGTAATGGTATCATCAATTTCTCAATCCTAATACTTACCTACCAAGCATCATACATTACCATAGTACCAACATATAACACATCTTATTATAATCCCACTCTATATATACTAGCATAATACAAGTATCTCCTTCATCCTTCCTATATATTAGAGTCCCCAATACCTACTATCCCTCACCACCCATGCCCAAACATGTGGAATGTTAAAGATATCCCACCAAACCTCAAAAATTCATAGCACTCTATTTGGTCTATATATTTATATGATATAACTATGATACCCATATCAAATTTATCTTGTAACCTTAATATATATCAAACATTGAATGACCTCTATCTAATGTCTAAAATTACCAAATAATCCATTACATTCCTATAATAGTTGATATACCCTAAGTGTCTCCAACAAACATTCTATACTATATTTTATCCCTACATAATAGTCTAATTTTCTACTTAAAATTTTTCACACTCCCTCTAGTTCACAAACAAATATGTACTCCAATACAATTGTAGACGCATTGGTGTTGCTATGCACACCTACACTCCTAGAAAAAAGAAAATATAAATATTTATACAAGTTTTCCAATACACATGGAGCCCATAGAAATGGTGTGACCATTTCTCCCCTATCTACCACCATGTCCATAAAACTTATCATAAAATACAACCTAGTCTTATTAGCTAGCAACATGATTCTAAAACCTACCATAAAAATAAAGGGCACCTACTATATAATTAAGAATCATACATTAATATATAATTTCGTACCTAAATGGGTAGTTGAGCTCTCATCACAAACTACCACAATATTCCAAATTATCCTTCATGCACCAACTAGATCCATATAAATCAAAAAAATTTATGTGCCATACATCCCCTAGATTCACCATCATCTCCCTTACTAGGATATGGTATTCCAAGGTCTTAGAATCCCAATTATTTATGAATTCTATCACCAAATACCTATCTACCTTGATCTTAAGAATCTATGAGAAGTACTAATGTCTCACAACTTGTATGGGTATGTGCAGGATCATCATGGAAAAAACAAGCCCTTAAGTGGCGATGAAAATTTAGAAAATCGGAGTTAGGAAACTTGACATAAAAATTTGAATAAGCTATCTATATTATTTCAAAAATATGTAAGAATCGAATCTATAGAAAATTGAAAGTATTTTCTAAACTAATAGGTTTATTTATAAAAAATAAAAATTTGTTTGTTGAAATTTTGAAATTTCAACGCAACAGTACTTAAATTTCAGGGAAAAAATAAGTAGTTGTCTGTCTGACCAACCTAACCACAATAAAATGATAATATTTTAGATATAAGTAGAGGAATAATTTTCTGATGTGATACATATTGTTTTGTAATTTTTTCCAATTAAATAATTAATTATGATTTTTTTATAACAACTTAAAAAATATATAAAAACTTGTATGTTTAACCACCTTAACTTGGTCAAAACTTCATGATTTAAAAAAAATATAAAAAAATCCTATAGTATGCAAAGCATAGAATGTGGAACATGTTTTGAATTCAAAAAATGTGATGTCATTTGAAAGCTATATATGTTTTTCAATCAACCTATTAATCAGGACATTAATCGTAATTCAAATAGAAAATGAATAATAATAATCTATTAAATTCAAAGTAAAGAATAATTTATATTGGTGGAAAGTTGAGAATCTCCTTTAAAAACCCATTTCATTTCATTCATTTAGGGTGAAAAAAATGTCGTCAACCACACGGGCCATCATATCACTTACATATCACCACTTTTTGGCCAATCATGATCCTACACATACACGTATTAATCCCTAATCATCCTCTTTGAAAATTTACATCATCACCAAAATTTTGAATTTTATATCTTGAGCCACTAGCATGGATAATCTCTACACACATACACACACAAAATATCTAGCTTTGTTCTAAAATAATAACCCATTTACTCATCTAAACCCAATAATTTATCCATCTCCCTAGCCATTTACCCATCTAGTCAACCATTCATTTATCCATCTGCAATCACCTTTTCCCATTAATTTACCTATTTTTCATTCTTTTTTCCCACCCACATATTTCCCATCTCATTTTCTGATATATTTACCTATTTACCATCCCATCTCATTTCCCCACCTTTTTTTTTACATTTATCTATCTATTTATCCCTTTTTATTACTATAATTTCTCCTTTATTTACCCATTTTCGATCACATTTCCCCATCTATTTACCTATTTTCATCCGATTTCCCCACATGTTTACATTATTTAATCATTTCCCAACCATTTACTCATTTTTACTATCATTTCGCCATCCTATTTTCCCATCCGTTTTCTCATTTTCCACCCTATTTCCCAATTTATTAACCCATTTTCCCATTTTTTTACTCATTTTCTCATTGTCTTATTTTTTCGTCCCATTTCCCTACAAATTTTCTTAGTTGAAATCCTATTTTCCTACCCACCTTAGTTAATTTCTTATGTCACTAACTGAATTTCCTATTTCAACAACTTATTTTCCCCATTGAATCTCTTACAACCAAACCTTAACCTTGACATACCATGCTATAAGCCTCTTGTTTCTACCTAACCTTAAATTGCCCACTCACTAATTGTGTTCTTTTACATTTAATTAGAACGATTATGCGACATCAATTTTCACATATATGTGTCATGTAGTACACTTGTACCATGCACACCTTCTCTTGAGCCACATCAAGTTTTCTTGCACCAAATACTATCTCACTTATGTGATTCCTAATTATTGTGCTCCTCGAAATCCTAGTTGCATTGAGTTTCACATGAGGCATAAGTGCACATGAAATATGAAAAAAACTACCTAGAAAAACTTCATAAATTCTTAAAACTTCCAAATTAAATGCATCAATTACAGACTCACCTAAGGTTGGCCTATCACTCATTGGTGCTATAATCAAACTAGCTCACTCAAATTTTAAATAACTAGCATATTCTCCATTCTAATTAAATTTTTATTTCACAATCTATAGCTCAAATTATTCTAACCACCAAAGTCAATATAAATCTTTCTACACATTTTTCTTAGGATTTCCCTCTGAACCACCAAAAATGTATACAAGAAGGGAAGGAGTATTCCCCAATGAGCCTCTAGGGATTTTCACCCTAGAAGCTAACTTTTGGAAGAATGAACTCTCTTTCACCTAATGATATGCTTTGGAGTTCATTGAAATGGGGTTAGCGGCCTAATGTGAATGTGTGTGTGGAGTGCCCTAAATGCTAGAAACAAAAAATAGAAAAAAAATGAAATGTAACTATGCTTGAATACACATGATGATATGCTAACAATCCAAGAAATATAAACAAGCAAGTACAGGAATGGATGAGATTAGAGAGTTTTGTACCTAAAACCTTGTAGAGGCTATAAATGTTTCTTGATTTGATTTTGAGGCTAAAAGGGACACTTGTGCCAAGCTGGGTGATCTATTCCTTTTTCTAGCAAATTATCAAAAACTGGTCTCGAGGCCGTTTCTGCCAAATGGGTGTCCAGAAATGTCAAAACCATAAAAGTACCTATCTAGAGGGACTAGGTTTCCATTCTTGATGACTTAGTCCTCTTCAAGATTTTTGGAGTTTCTAAAGAGGAAACAAAAGCCCTAGGCTTCCACCCTGGTTCTTCAGAGTTTCCTTCTTCTGAAACTTTTATATTTGGGCTTGAGAGTGGCTTTTGGTGGATGATTTGATCTTGCAAGCAAGGGGCGGTCTTCAAAAAGTCTTCAATGATCTTCAAAATACTTGAACTTGCAATCACACAAGGAGAGGAAGAGAAAAATGTTGATTTTTAGGGATTACGGGTTTGCCTTAGTCAAAACCCTTTGAGGTAACCAAACCAAAATGAATAGAAATAATGCAATCAAACATAAAATAATGGAGTAATGGAGTGAGTTATGTGAGAGAGGAAACATGAGCATTGCATAATGAGGAATTAGGGTTTTGGAGCTTATCTATACAAGAAATGCCCTAATTTTCCCTAAATAACACCATAGAAGCTAACCTTAGGGTTTTAGAGACCAAAATCCTAAAAGAATTTAAGTTAAAAAATGAAATTTATGCCACATGGGACTAGTTTTCCCAAGGTGGCGACCTACTCCACTTGGGAAATTTTCATTGATTTTTTTGTAATTAAAATGTGTTTATTTATGTTTGTCAAGATTGTCTTATGAAAACACACTAAATTTAGGCATGTATGAGGATTAAGGGATCATTATAGCATAATAGAGGGTTGATTAGGTGATGAAAATCCTAGGAGAGCATGAAAATGTTTTACGACACTTTACAACACTTCATCACAAGGCTTGGAAAGATATAAAAAGAGGCTGAAAAGGGTCCAAAATCCATAGGCAAAGGTCCAAATGAGTGAAAAGTGTCATGGTATATAATTTTTGGTGGGACATTTATCCCCCACTTTAGTTAGAGGGTGAAATTGCTTCAAACTAACACTAAAGTAGCGTGATGGAGAAAACAAATAATGAAAAAGAAGAATAGGAAAGAAGAAGAGGGAGATGGTCAAGGATCCAACGATTCGAGATTCTAAGTCAACTCAATATCAATCCAAAAGACACTCAAGGGTGAATGCATTAAAACAAGACAAGATGCATGGTCCTGAAATGACAAGGTTTAGTGTGAAGAGAGAGGTGAAAATATGTGCTCACTCTAGGGCCATAAATCATTAGTTTGTCCATAGGGTGAGTTGTCCCAAAAATGGTGAGAAACATACACCTGGTTTTTATGTACTCACAAAGGTGGCTATGGGGAAAGTTGTGCCACTTGTTGGGCTTCCCGCTTAACCATACCAAATTTATACCTCATGATAACTTTGATAAGACACCACAAGAGAAGATGATGTTGTAATGATTTTGTTCAAAGTGATTTTTCTTTTTTCGTGCGATGCCTCATCTTAAGGAATATTATGTGTAATGTGTGAAGAGAGGCAAGGGCTCATCTTGTATGCAAAAGAGGAAAAATGTAGATGTTCATCCTGAACAACATTGTGTGTAATTTTTTCAAGAGAAGGAATCACAAGAAGAAAGAAGTTCACATAATGAAATGTGAGTGGTGATGTATGCCCCCACTTTAAAGGAATTTTGAATCATTGTACTGTGATAAATTTCTTTAAAGTAGAAGAGGAAAGGGGCATGAGAGCTTGTTCGAAAAGCCCTATGCCGAGTCATATGTTTCTGAGAATTTGCATCATGAAAAGGGGAGTATGTCACATGTGATTCAATTTAAGACAAGTTGTCCACATCCCAAGCTTACTCTTATATATTCATGAAAGGTTAATGACAAGTCAAAAGAGACAACGACAAGTTAAATACAAGGGAAAAAGGCTAACTAACCCCTTGCCCCCACTTAGTACAAGATAAGAGTGAGCTGAAGGTATTGAGGGAATTTAAGGGAGGGTGAAAATCAGTATCAATTAGAGGAAGGAGGTGCTCCCACATAAGGAAAAACACAACAATCCTTAAGATGTTGGATTTTACAACTCAAGGCCTTACATACATTTGTTTGGTGACCGTGAAATCGGTGGCAAGCACAAAAGGAATGTGTGTTGAAACATTTCTTTCGAGTGTGAGGAGGAAGGGAGATCAAGTGGTCCTAGAGGAGTCTCAACAAGATACCCTCTTTATCGAGGTTATAAGGTGTTCCTTTGGTGGGATATAGGAAGGATCTTGCTTAGTATAGGATGGCAGAACTATGCAAGGCTCTATAGATTGTGAGATTTGGTAGACTCCCTTGGAGGAGTGTGTAAAATCTGAATCAAGGGGAGGTTGCGAGATGACATGGGAATTAAGCAAATAATCCTTTGTTGGTTTCAAAGGATCACTTGTGGATGTTGGGTTAGAAGGGTGAGAAGGGATATTGTGGATGGGAGGGGAAGGCTTGGTGATTTTGATTAGAGGACAATAACCAAGACCATGATGTGATGTTTGCATTGGTGGCTAGATAGGGTGGCCAATACCTTGTTCATTAGCACCACAACCTTGTCCACTATAGCAAAGTTTTTTCATGATATCATAACATTTACCATAAAAATTTCTCAACTTTTTTTGATTGGGCAATTGTTCATTGTGTGCTGCATTGGCTGAATTAGTTAAGGTGGATTCTTCTAAAGGATCTCTCAGGTCTTGTGTGGAAAATATTGCATTTCCCTTATTATAGTCTTGGTTTATGGTGATGGATTATCCCATTAAGGGAGGGGTGAGTTCTAAGGAACCCTAGGCATCATCTAAGAGCTTGGTCATTGGGTCAACATGTTGTGCTTTATTTGGATGTGTGGGTTCCACTTGGGTGGTGGATGTTAAGGTGTGAAAGTGATTCTCTTTGGATTTTTCAATGTTCAAGATACTGTTGGGTTCAAGATTAGCATCGAGTGTGTACACTTTGTTAGGGTGATCCCACAATAGTGGTTTACAATTTTTGGCCAAACTAGACACTGCAATTATTATTTTTAACTAAACATTCACATTCAGGAACCTATAGCAACTAAACCGTGAGGAATTTGAAGATTATGCAATTTAGAGTCTCATCACATTTTGTTTGTAGATTCTAAAAATATTTTTTTTGAAAATTTTTGGAATCAGATTGCACTTATTTTTCCATCTCCCATGAAAACTAGTTTGTTTTAGAAAACACTTTCATTTAGTGATGCTCACCGTATACAACATAATTTTTTTTGTATGAAGGATAAAATTCAATTTTTTTTGAATTTAGATTTGTAACAACAATATCTAGCACTTTAATCTGGTCTCATAGTTTTTTATTGAATATTTTTTCCTTAATCAAGTTTCAAAGTCAAAGAAATTGCAATTCAGACATAGGTGGACTGCATACAACATTACTTTTTATGTATGTATCAAAATTTTAAAAAAAAAAATAATGGATCAAGGACATCAATACGCAGCACGAACATATTTTAAAAAATTTTATTTTGATAATTTTCTATTTCTCCACATGTGCAAAACAAAGAGCTTGATTTTCGGTGAAAAACCTATGTTTAATAAAACTAAAAAAACACATACATAATAAAACCAAAACATATTAAAATTATATTCGTTAGATAGCTCATTCCAAGGACTACCATCTTCGAGTTGGGTATGTGAAGTCTCCTCCATTTTCATCCTCAACATGAGCTTCGAAGGACGAAAATATGGAGTCTTTTTGTGTCAGAGGGTGGGAAGGTGGGAAAAGGGGGATTTGCTCGAAACCTTGTTCGGTCAAACCAGGTTTCGATCGAACCCCCATTCCACAATGGGAAACATAGTTTCCCACGTGAAAAGTGGTTCACTCGAACCCTATTTCGAGCGAACCCCTTTTGGGTTCATTCAAACATTGAGTTCGCTTGAACCCCTCAAAACGATTTTTTTTTTGCATGGGTGAGGTTTTTGGAATTTTTCTATCCTCACTCGAATTGTAAACCATTTTTGTGGGTTAACCCATTATTATAGATGTACTTCATCTTACAATGAAGAGTGAAAGGCACTCCATCCATAGCATGAATCCATGGCCTGCCTAAGAGAAGATTGTATGAAACCTCCTGAGGCATAACATGGATGGTTGTGTGCAATGTGGCCATTCCTACTATAATAGGGATAGTGATCACACCGAGTGGTTTCTTGGAGACATTTTCAAATCCTCTAACGAAGAGAGAATCAGGTTGAATGTGGGATCTATCTATGCCAAGCCTATCCAAAAGGTTCAAAATACACATATTAAGGACAAATCCTATATCTACAAGGGTTCTCTTTATCCCTTTTGTTTTGTATTGAGATATTATCATGAAAGCATCTTTTATTTTTTGTACATCAAAAGGAGGAAGCTCACTTTGGTGAAAAATAATATCAGCTTGTCTTCCATGAATAATAGTTCCTTTGTCATTGGATGGCTCATTAGAAGGGATATGAACTTTTTGTAAGGCTACTTGCATCTTGTTGTGATAGTGAGGGGAGAGTTGAATAAGGTCCTATAAGGAAATCTTAGCGGGAGTATTCCTTAGTTGGTCAACAAGGTCATACTCCCTAAGGAGGGAGTTTAGGCAAGGGGCTGCAGGAAGAATGGGAGGATTAGTTAAAAGTAAGGGACTGGAGCGAAATGGCTGGGAACATGGATTGTTGTGGGTATAATGTGTATGAGAAACAACATTAGGGGTAGGCGAGTAGAGGGTAAATTAAGGTGCGGGTTTGGTTGAACGAGGGTAAAGGATGAGCTGAGGTTGAATAATATTAACATCCCCTTGGGAAGGAGAGTCAATGTTATCCTTGGGTTGCATCATTAGATCCTCCCTAGGAGGAGAGATTTTAGGAGAACTACAATCCTCATGTTCGTGACATTCAAGGACTGGTTCTTCTAAAATAACCTCATCATAAGTAGGGGAAGGATCATTGATGGGACTAGCATGAGGAGGAGAGGTTTTGAGTTTATCAACGAAGGTCTCAAGCTCTTGTCCCATAATAGTGACCCTAGTAAAAGAGTGATAATCAAGAGGTTCATCACATGTTGTGGTGCCCTCACAAATAGGATGGTCATCAAGGGAAGGAAAATTATGATTTTTTTGTGCATCCATGATTGGATCTTGTTGTTCAAATAGGCCCTTCAAAATTTTAGGAACATGAGGAAAGAGGGAAATAAGGTTGGATCTCTCAATCATTGGATTCCTTGAAACCAATATATCCTTCTCACACATGTGTTTGTCATGATTGGTTTTGATGATATTCCTATTCACTAAAGCATTGTCACAAAGAGGGGAAGTCTTAGGATATGAAGGGGGAGTAGGTAGAGTGGTGGAAATTAATTCCTATTGTATGGTTATACTATCAATGCAAATGGAATGAGGAGAAGAGAAAACAAGACAGTCATGAAATTCAATGATTGTACCTTCATTTTCCAAGATACCTTCTGTAGACATCCAAAAATAACATTATGCATTCCACTGTAACTAACATCATGCATTCGTTTCTTCTACTAATCAATTAAAGCAATTTATTGATTTAATCCTAAGGTTCATCAAGCTTAATTAAATAAATCAAATTATTTAATTAAGTTCCTAAGGTTCTTCTTATTTGATTTAATAAATCAAACTGATTTAAAATCAAATATCAAATCCCTAAAATCCCCTAAGTTAATTAATCTAAATTAATTAACTTCTAATCATGATTAGCATTCTCTAGCTTTTGACTCAACTAGAGTCAAATCTAAACTCCTAACTAACCCACCCACTTGCATCAATAAATCAATTTATTGATTTATTAAAAAGAGTTATTTTCCCTCAATAACTCTCATCTTTGACTTTTTTGAACAAAGATTATTCCCCCCAAAACCCTCAACAACATGCATTTATTGACATTTTTTCAAATTTGAATGGGCACATTGGCCAAAACTTGCACAAGCTTTGACCAATCCCATCATGCCAAGTGTCTCTATTCTATTGGAGGGGATTTAGTCCCACATTGGCTAAACTTGGCCTCTCTTCTCTCAACTTCTTCTATAAAAGCAATGCATCTTCTCTCATTTTACAACACAATTTGAAGGCATCTAAACTATAGGCAACTTGAGCTCATAGCAACTCATTGTCTATCTCATTTGGCTTAGAAAGGGATTGGGAAAGGGCTCTCTCACATCTTCATGGAGGGCACCAATCCATCATAGAATAGAATAGGTTGTATTTCCTTTTCTCCATGCATGTTTGATCTAGTTTTAGCATTTTATTTGGAGAAATGAACCATGTTATTCTATGAGGATGACTGAATCTACACAAAACAATGTGTAAGATTTCACCATCCTACAAATGGCGCTAGAAGGAGGGCACTAACCCACAGAAGTTTAAGCATTAGATTACCATTTTTGCATTCAGATTTAGATTGGGTTTCTTTGATATGGCAGTTTAAGCATTAGATTTCATTTGGTAAAAGAAAATTTCTAAAACTAACGGGATTCATCTATGCTTCTACTATAAAGTTTCTAAAAGATAACGAGCTTTGTCTATGTTGTATTTTATCTTATTCCATGTGCAGTAGTTGAAAGAATTTGTTTTTAGAAATGCATGTTTCTTCAAGCTATCAATGTGTTTCTGTTTAATATTCACCAAACAACATACATCTATTGTATTTGTTTTACCGAAGTCTGCACAGAAAAAAAAAAAAGGGTTTGTTTATGCTTTAAAGACTGACCTTTGCATTTTCTTATCTCCTGCCTGATGCCCAATATGTTTTTTTTTATATAGATTCAATCTAAAAGATCAAAAAAAAATTTATCGATGATCTTTGATGAGCTTCTGATCCTGCTTATGGAAAAGTGAGTCTAAAATATTGTTAGTAGTACGCTGGATGATGTATATGTTAAAATATTCTATGATTGCAAAAAATTGAGGTCGAGTACTTTGCAATCGCAGTTTCTTTATTTGTAGTGTTAATCCCCTTACTGCAGTAGTTGTTTTGGGCGTTTCTTTTTCTCTAACAAGTCTTTGCGAGAAATATAACTCTATTCATGTGAATAGAACTGTAAAACTCTAGTTGTGAATGCCTATCGTTAAAAGTTGTCCAGTTCTCAGCCCTACAAATAACAAATCCATATCTCATTAAAATATGGCCATATCTTTCCGCTGCATTATCACATTGTCCTTACCTTAACCTTCTGCTAGAAAATGAATGCAGTGATAATCTTTGTCTTTGGTTCACAGGAATCAATCTTTAGATTTCTGAATGATCTTCTTACTTGCGAATCCAGCACACATTGATGATGATATCTATGCCTCCAACTACTAAACAAATAGAATCTAATTCAAGACTTTTGCTAGCCTATCAAAGATTCATTCATTTAGCTTAGCTCGAGTTCCTTAAGCCTTTAGAAGACTTAGAATGAAAAGATACACTTGCAATGTAAACATGTCCAGGGTGCGAGCTGCTGTTTTGAAGAAATTATTAAATCACAATGCTTTCTTGTCAATACACGCATTTTGTACAGGTCTTGCAACTGCTGGCAACTGTTCTTTTCATTTACTTGCTCTGTATCTGTTGTTGAGTGAGCTAATCCTTTTACACCTCCCAAACACATTTACTTGGAAGAGAAGGCGTGGATTTTTCTTTGTAGTCTGGCAGCAAGTAACAGTCCAAATCTGCAATCCCACACAAAGTCTTGCGCATCATCACATTTCTTGTCCACCTGCTGTGAAGTATGAACAGTTATAAATTTTGGAGAAGCCCGGTGAATGCTTTGAAGTTTTATTACCTACGTTTGTCACCTACTTCCAATTAGCATTTAAGAATTCTTAGGCAGTCTGGGGAGCAGCGTGATGTACCCGATATGTGCAGGGGCCAGTCTTGATGATACTCATGTTATGATTTACAAATAATAGCATGTTCTTTATAAAATTAGATGCTGATTTGACACAATGCGCAGGTATTGGATGGTGGATGATGAGAGACAAAAGAGGAAGCCATCGTATTGTCTAAATAACTGACTTGTTGCAAATTTCAAATAATAGCAAAATATGGACAGGGAATTGGAATGCCTAATACATTGCTCTTGAGGGACTGTTCCTCTGTCTTTAATTTGTCTATGAATGTCCTTTACATCTACTATCTTTTTTTTTTTCTCTATTTGCAGTCCGTAATTACCTTTATCTCGGTTGTATTGTTGTTTCCAAGTTTGGTTGGTACGCTTTAGAAGATAACTTTGGACTGTTAAACTCATTCATTAGTACAACAATAAATGTATGTATGAACAACGTAATTGCAGGATTCAAATCTCTCTTGCTTGTGCGGCGCATTAATTGGTTCAAAAGAATGCCTAAACATGTCATCCTTGTCATTTGGTAGGTAGCGAATAAGATACTTTTCCCTGAAACTATCATTTAAATAGCTGCAAAATATCAAAGTCACCCTGCCTTTATAATTTTGGGATTCATCATGGTCCCACTTTGTCAAATTGGACATTGATTGCTCAAAGATTTCTTCAAAGTCCACTTGAGCAATATCAATCTTGAGCAACGTATTCTTGATAGGAAGTGCTTGAATCATTCTAGACTATTACCTATTCAAATTAGCCTTGACATCCTGTAATCCTATTTATAAATGTCATTGTTGACTTGTTTTAAATTGTTTCAGTTATAATATTACTCTACCTCGATTTGAAATTTCTTTAAAATAGTGAAGTTTTAGATATCATCAAATGGCTAACTTGTTTGCAGATTTCAAGCTATAGTTAAATGTGGGCAAAAGAGTTGGAATGCCTAATACACCACCTTTACATGTGGCTTTTGGGATCAAATAAATGAACTCATTAATGATGCACTTACATTGAAAACTCATGGCTCTTGGTATAGGCTAAGATTATGAATTTTGACAGATTTGGACTTATGATGTTGAATAATATTAAGTGGATATGTCAAATGAGGAGTCATTGATTACTATTTTTTTCGTAATCAAATCCTATATTTCAATGTTGGGATTTTACTTATTTATTTTTAACCTTGTGTGCAAGTAGCTTGTAAAGGATAGAAGTAGTGGATTTTCCTTTTTCAGCTTATGTTATCACATTGATGCACAAGAGGCTTTGTGGATTATCTTATTCATGATGACTTTGTATTGTTTATAGGTTGACATCAAGATTGAAGTTGAAGGTTGAAACAAAAGTGAAGGCAAAAAGAGTGGAATTGAAGATTCTTGAAAACAAAACTTGGAAAATAGCATTTTTTAATGCTTGATTTGACAATCTTAGAGCTTCCATTTACTACCCTTTTTTTTTGTTTTTAGCTAACTCACCTTTCAATTTGGGCTTAAAATCAATCAATGGCTTGATCATTTCAAAGTTGGTTAAAATTGAACCTTAGACACTTACTAGATTTCAATTTGGGATTAAAATTGAACAAGGCAACTTCACATTTCAATTGGTGCTTTTAAAACGAACTCATAATTGCTTTGAGGAATTTAAAATTGAACATGTGTACTTTGTGTTTTGTAAACTTTTTTGCAAAGTAGTGTCATTTAAAAAGGCGTATGCGCTTCTCTCGCGCTTCACGGCGATCTTGAGAATCAAAAGTCTTTTTGGTGACCCTAAGTTGCATAAAAGATTGCCTCCACACTTCAATTTGGGCATTTTAAAATTGAACAAAACATGCGAGTGTGAGCACGATATATTGCGGAGGTTCTCCCCTTTGTTTTTCAATGAAGGTTGTGTGAACGACGGGATATGTTAGCTCGCTATTGTTTAACTTAGAGGGCCTGCCTTGTGGGAAAAATTAATCACCCAAGGGAACGACCCAACCGGGAACACGCTAAAGCCAAGCGACTTCCACCCGGGATATAAGTGTGGATATTGGAACAAAGGCCAATATCACGAGGATTATTCTGACGAGATGGAAAGCAATGGACTCTCACCAACGTTGGATAATCCCCCACGAACGGAATGCCCAAATTAGAACCCTTGTTTAGAAATTGGCCAAAACCTTATCTATCTTGTTGGTGCAAGAGGTCATGTCCTCTGAAGCCGCCCCACATAACATGCGGTCTTGTTGTGGAAATGGAAAGTATGCCATGGGAGATTCATGGGTACTAATGCTTGGCTGACCCGAATAAGTGAGTGCCGTGGAGGGGAGCCAGTGTGGTCAAGCATTTAGCCATTCGCACAAGATATGCGCAGCTGGATTTATCCAAGTGGGAACCCAACAAGGTATTGTCTCATCAACCTAGGAGTGTGAAAGTGCTTGGAAAAAACACATTGCTTGATCTTGAAAACATTTGGAAAACAAACATACACAAAAACCTTGAAATTTCAAACACCTTGTGGGGAACAAATACCTATTGACGAACTTGCCCACTCTTGCTTTCCCTAGGAATCACATTCCTAGAGGTTTCTAAGTGTGCAAATTCTATCATCATTTGTTTCCAATAAGGATAAACATAAGGAACTTTTGCCCTATTTTCCTTGATTTCCACACAAAGGACATTGTGGGATGAGAAAGAGAATGGGACACTAGACATATAGTTTGAAAACCTAAGAAAGCAAGATCAAAATCCCAAAGCCAAAGTTCAAGAAGCTTAGTCTAAAAGCTCGTGAGGAGCGTCTTGAGAGACTTTTCGAATTCAGGGAAAGATTGGTTTATAACTTTTATAGAAAAGCCTCAAGGAACAATTCAGCATTATATGCATTTTATTGTCAACAAAATCCCGAATTGTTTCAAAGATTTGCATTTCTCCCATAGGAAGTCAAGCGTGTTCTTCAACACCGAGGTTTTGTAGAAAGAGAGTCACATCTAGGTTAAGGTTCAAGATCAAAGTTGTCATTCCTATTCATTCATCCATCAAATCAAAGTCTCATTTCATCATCAAACCTTTTTGAGAACTCTAGAATCAAACATCACACTTAACTTAGAGGGCTAAATCAACATCATCATATCTTGGCTTAACAAACTTAGCCAACATAGTCTCAAATCATTGAACAAATTTTCTTTGAGATAACACAACTTCTTAAAGTCTATTAGTTCTCCAAAACATTGGCATAACACACTTTGTCAATTCATCCATTTTTGTGCAAGTTCCCTTAGGATAACACAACTTCCTAGGGAAAACAACTTCACAACCAATCTTGTTTGACTTAACGCATCTAGTCAAATTATCACATTCAAATCAAATCAAAAGCCCTTTCAAAGTTTAGCACATATATTCAAAAAGTTTTCCAAAGGTTTCATTCACTCATCTCATCCGTTTTAACCCATCATCATCATCACCATCTTTGATCTTTTAGCTACCCTAGTTCTTCTCTTTTTGGACTTAAAGGATTAGGATCGAACAAATCCCTATTTTTATGGTCCAAACAAGATCTCAACACAAGAAGGACATGGAGAATATTAGAGACATATCAACTTCTATGGACATGAGTCATCTAAATATCGAAGTGAACCTAGCAGGATCAAGCAATCCCCCAAGCAACTCTCCCTTATCATCACAAAATCTTCAAGAGGAGAGTCATCAAGAGGACGACATAAATGAAGACATAGGGATGACACCAAAGGAAATCATGGAAATGATTCAAAATCCTAAGAACCATAAAATTGTTAGTGCTATGTTCAAATGCATAAATTGAATAGAAAGAGGAGGGGACATGCCCCCTCCCAACCTTAACACAAGCACTAGTGCAGTTGCATCCCCATTGTCAAACATCAATCAAGAAGTAC
Organism: Sequoiadendron giganteum; assembly: GCA_007115665.2. NCBI lineage: Eukaryota > Viridiplantae > Streptophyta > Pinopsida > Cupressales > Cupressaceae > Sequoiadendron > Sequoiadendron giganteum. Next base: position 855,498,634 of record CM021100.1, on the reverse strand, counting down.
CTTGCACCACCTCAATCATCACACCAACCTCCCCGATTGTGAACAAGGGGAGTGCCATGTTCCAAGAATTGCAAGAACACCGCCTTGTGGCTAATGAAGAAGCAATCATCACCCTTACATTTATTCTGGAAAACTCATTTCACCCTTACATCCCACTCACATTTCATAATCCCGCTGGTTCATCCTCATTTCACGCCACACCAGCTTATCAATTGAACATACCAACTCCCCCACCGCTTGAGGAAGTTGGTTTGCTTGGAACGACAGAAGCTATCAACCCTTTCTCTTTCCAAAGTGGTGCGTCATCCCTTCCCCTGCTTCCTTTCACATCTGTATCGCCTCCTGGAATAGGTCTTCCACCTTTAACCATCGAAAATTTTGCTAATCCAAGCAATCTGACCACCACTTTGAACCCGCTTCTTTTGCCCATATCCTCACAACAAATCACAACCATTCCTGTCACCATGGTTAATGCATCTATTGGTCCTCAAGTCTCCCAAAGCATGCCTCATCAAGGACCAATTGTCTCAACCACCCCACCCACAACCCAAATCACAGTCACAACCACAATCCCTCCACCCGCCACGACAGTTGGCATGATTCCCACTCCACCACCAATCCCACCGCCAAAACACAACATGACCAATTCATTCTCCATCATGTTGCAAAACGCACAACAAGCTTCCCACCAAAAGGCACTCCAAAAACAACAAGCCGCACAAGCGCAAGTGCAAGCTCAAGCTCAAGCACAAGCCGTACAAGCGCAAGCACAAGCTCAAGCTCAACCACAAGTGCAAGCACAAGCTCAAGCTCAAGCACAAGCCGCACAAGCGCAAGCACAAGCTCAAGCTCAAGCACAAGCCACACAAGCACAAGCACAAGAACAAGCGCAAGCTCAAGCTCAAGCCCAACAAAAGACACAAGCTCAATACCAAGCGCAATTGCAAGCAATCCACCTGCAAGACTTTCAGGCACAACACCAAGCTAAACAACAAGCTTTATTGGCACAACAGCAGCTCGACCAACAACAAGCATTGTTGGCAAAACAGCAGCTAGACCAACAACAAGCGTTACTAGCTCAGCAACAACTTGACCAACAATAGGCCTCATGGGAACAACAGTAGATGGACCAACAACAAGCGCTATTGGAACAGCAACAGCAAGATCAACAACAAGCGTTGTTGGCACAAATGCAAGCTTACCAACAAGCCCTAAACGCACAACCAAGCTCACAGCAAATGCCGACCAGTACGCTCCCCACCCATCAAACACCTCCAACACCTCACCACTCATTCATCCCACCCCCCGACCCAAGCAAGGATGTCGCAACACAGATCAAATTGCTTTCGCAGCAGGTGTTGGACTTGCAAGCAGGAAAAACCACAAGGACACCAGGCAACTTGTGCCCTTATCAGTTCAATAGAAGTCTCACCATGATATCGTTTCCAAAGGGATTCGAGATCCCCAAATTTGATAAGTACAATGGAATGGGCAACCCTGAAAACCATGTGAGGGAATTTCAGGTGCACTGCATGGAAGTCGCATATGATGACACGTATCTAATGCGGCTCTTCCCCCCAAGCTTGACTGGTCCAGCTATGGAATGGTTTTCTCGCCTACCCACGGGCATTAAAACATTCGAGGAAATTGTGGAGGGTTTCCTTAAAAATTACGCTTTTAATATGGGTGCGGATGTCAGTTTAGAAGAACTATCTGCACTCAAACAAAGAAGAGGAGAGTTATTTGCATCCTTCTTGCAAAGATGGCGATCCAAGGCCAATCAGAGCAAGTGGGCCATGCCAGAGGAACAACAAGTTTGCACCATCATAGCCAACTTAGATGAAAACCTGGCGTTCTACCTAAGAATGCAGTGCATCACATCTTATGATCAACTAATTCCAAAGGCACTTAACATCAAAAGAGCCCTTACTGTGCGAGGAGGTGCACCTACATTCACTCCACCGCAGGATAACCACCCGTCCAACAACTACAATGATAAACCTCGAACATGGTCGAGGAACAAAAATATCATGAGCGACGGTGTGGTTGATGCTAAGGTAGTCATCAGTGCTTCTAAACAAAATACCCAAAATCATCATCATCCGCAAACTCATAACCACAACAATATACAGGCTAATGCGGTAGTAGCACAGTCACAACCACCTTCCACTAGCCAAGTCAACAATGTGGGTAATCAAGGAGGACCACCTCCCCACAACAAGTTTCCCCCAAAGAGGAAGTTCACAGCCCTTGGTGAATCGATTGAGTCTGTCATGAAGAAATTGGTCAAAGAAAACCTAATCAAAATTTCTAACTCCGAACAATACACAGAGCCCATGACCAAACCGCCGTGGTACAATGAGAATCTCCTGTGTGACTTCCACAAAGTTAAAGGACACACCACCGCCAACTACATGAGACTCAAGAATATCATCCAAGACCTCATCGAGGATAAGGTCATCAACATCGAGCAGCCGGCCGAAAACCAAGACCTAAAAATCTACACCAATCCGATGCCGAATCATAATCAGGGAAATAACCAAGGGAATAATAAGGGTAAAGAAAAGTATGCTAGTGCCAATCTAGTATACGAGGAGATAGTTGGATGTGTCGACGAGTTGGTCACTGTCATAAATATCAAGGGAACCAACAATGACTGTGGAGTCACCACATGAGGCAGAAAAGTTACCATTGCTGGGGCACCTGCTAAGACCCCCATTACCAACACAAAGGCCGTTCCCTATGATTACAATGTAATTGACCAACAGAAGAGAACACCCGCACAAATATCCATCATGGAATTACTAAAAATCTCCGCCGCTCATCGACGGATCCTGGATGAAGCACTAGCTGCCTCTACCGTTGCTGCTACCCTTGACACAGAGCAATTTCAGGCTATGGTAGGTAACATCGTTACACCGAATCTAATCACATTTTCGGACCAAGATTTCCCCCCGCAGCCATCTCATAACCGGGCACTTCACCTCCAAATCCTAGTTCATAAAAAGAAAGTCAAGCGAGTCCTGGTAGATGGTGGTGCAGGTCTTAATATTTGTTCTCTAAAACTTATAAATAAATTGGGATTCACCGAGGATGCCATCAATAAAAACAAAAGTATCACCATAAGAGCATATGATGACCAAGAAAGAGTGTCTCAAGGCACTATCAAGATCCCCATCCAAGTGGGGCCAAGAACCATGGAAACAACTTGTCAAGTTCTTGACCTTGATTTGCCATACAACATCCTCCTGGGATGCCCATGGATACACGGAATGAAGGCAGTGGCCTCAACCTATCATCAGTGCATTAAGTTCTCATATCAAAATGAGGAGGTTACCATATATGGGGATCCCAAACCCTTCGCCTATTGCAAAAACTTCGAAGCCAAGTTTTACAAGATCCCTCAAGTACCTAAAAATGATGAAGGACCATCCACTTCATACATAGACCTAGCTAATCTTGCCTCCACTTCTGCGACAGAGACACCCGCCATCCCTGACATATCCGAGATCAAGAACATGATACAGGACAATGGATGTGGTGATTATAGAATGAAGAGAAATGCTTTTGTTGTAGGAGAGTTACCACAATCTCCTAGATCACATGGGCAACCACAATTGACTCAAACACCTGTCCGCACTAGAATAGAACCCTCTGGATTCCACAGTTGGGGGGATCTCAGTCAGGAAAATGTGGACGAGGAGGACATCACAAACACTCTGTACCAAGATGAAAGACCCACTCCCACCCTACCCATGGAGGAAACAAACAGAGGGTTACAAATGATGTTCGGCATGGGCTATAACAGGAATGAAAGCCTAGGAAGAAATAGTGATGGACGGTTGGAGCCCATCATTGTAGAAAGAAGAACGCAGAACCTTGGCCTCAGCTGTACCCCTCCGAGTATAACTGTGCGTGGCAGAAGTGTTCCTAATAGGGCAGTCAGGTCCTCTCCTCAGGTCTCGACAACTAACCTTAGATTACCCGTGTTCACAGGCCTACCTCTCGATAACTTCACACTTGACATAACTGACGTTTGTAGTAGCAATGATGACGATGACACCATAGGTGGCTTACCTAGGCTCTTTGAAGATTCCACCTTATTGATGATTAGAGTCTCACCCGCTGAGCCAATCCAACAAACCCACCAAATCCACTTGGTGTACCCCCAACTCATCGATCACGACCAAGGAGGACCGCCGATTCTAGACTCATTCGAAAACGATGAGGCTCTCTCTGAATTCATGGGACTAAGGGATACTATTCTATGTGGAGATCACAAGGCAGGATTTGATATCACTCTAGACACACAAGCATACTATGGGGAGACGATTGAGTCCTTCAGTCGCAAAAGAAAAAGATCGAGAATAAGCTCAGAGTTATTGAGTGAAAACCACACTGTGGCACTCTCTAACCATAAAATAGTAAAAATAAAGGACGCATCCAATGGTGAAAACCTCTCTGAGGCGCCAGAGGATGAAGGATTCAATCTGCCCCCTGCTGTACACCAGGAGAAGTCAACAGTATTGGCAGAACAGTGCAACCCGGTCAACTTAGGAACAGAATCAGAACCACAAATTACCTTCTATGCAGAATCCCTCCTCGAAGAAGAACAAAAACTACTGGTAGCTTTCCTAAAGGAGAGAAAGGTAAATTTTGCGTGGACCTATGCAGACATGCCAAGCTTGGATCCTGAAGTAGTAGTGCATCATTTGGCAGTTCACCCCGGAGCAAAACCAATCAGACAGAAGCTAAGGACGATGCACCCACAAATAGCCTTGCTTGTAAAGATTGAGCTACAGAAACTTCTGGATGTTGGCTTCATACGCCCGATTGACTATCCAGAATGGGTATCTAACCTCGTACCAGTCTCAAAACCGAAAGGGGGCATCCGCATCTGCACTGATTTCAGAGACCTAAACAAAGCATGTCCCAAGGATGACTTTCCACTACCCAACATTGACATGATAGTGGATATGACGGCCGGACATGAGATGCTTTCCCTAATGGATGGTTTCTCGGGGTACAACCAGATATTGATCGCAAAAGAAGACCAACACAAGACAGCATTCACATGTCCTTGGGGCACCTACTGCTGGAATGTAATGCCATTTGGGTTGAAGAATGCAGGAGCTACCTATCAAAGAGCCATGACATTAATCTTCCACGACATGATCCACAAAACAGTCGAAGATTATGTAGATGACATACTTGCTAAATCAAAGAAGAGACAAGACCATATAGCAACTCTAAGTGCTATCTTTGATAGGCTCGAACAATATAAGGTTAGACTCAACCCGAAGAAGTGTGTCTTTGGGGTACAATCAGGGAAGCTGCTAGGATACATAGTTTCAATGAGAGGGATAGAGGTAGACCCTGCAAAGGTAAAAGCAATCCTCGAAATGAAACCACCAAGAATGTTGAAACAACTAAGAGGATTGCAAGGAAGACTCCAGTCCATCCGAAGATTCATAGCACAATTGGCAGATAAACAGATTGCCTATTCACACCTACTTCACAAGGGAGTAGCTTTCAGATGGGATGACAAATGCGAGCAAGCATTCAACAAAATAAAAGAATATCTACTTACACCACCTATATTAATGCCACCAATTGTGGGGAAATCACTAATCCTATATATCTCTACAACAACAGCCGCCCTGGGGGCCCTTTTAGCCCAACATGATGAAAAGGGAACCGAGCGGGCTATCTACTACATCAGCAGAACAATGGTGGGACATGAGCTCAACTACACGTCAATAGAGAAAGCTTGCCTAGCATTGGTATTTGCGGCTCAGAAATTTAGACACTACATGCTAGCGCACCAAATCAAGTTGATTGCCAAAATAGACCCTCTAAAGTACCTATTGTCAAAAGCAGCGCTTACAGGTAGAATGGCTAAGTGGGTAATGATATTATCTGAACATGATATCAAGTATGTAGAATGAAAAGCCATAAAAGGACAAGTCATTGCGGATCAGCTGGTAGAAACTCCCCTCTACACAGATAATCCACTCATATCAGAATTCCTAGATGAGTCCCTTTTTAACCTTGATGCAATAGACCACTAGAAGCTATACTTTGATGGCTCTCACACACAACATGGGTCAGGAGCTGGTGTTTTTTTCATCATGCCGCAAGGAGACTGCATACCTAGATCATACAAGTTGGCATTCCCTTGTACTAATAATATAGCAGAATATGAGGCTTTGACCATAGGACTCAAGATTGCAGCACAATGGCGAATCATGGCACTAAAAGTCTATGGGAACTCACAACTTATCATCAACCAAGTCAACGGCGAATACCAAACCAAGGATGATAAGCTCACACCATACAAGAAGGTGGTAGAAAGCCTCAAGGAATCTTTCATCGACATTACCTTTGAGTAGATACCAAGGACAAACAACAGAGTGGTTGATGCAATGGCGACAATTGGATCCTTACTCGACATCCCTCGTAACGTCTCGAAACATGAATTCCTCGTAGAGCGGCTTCTCGTACCCACATTCGAGGTACCAGAGTCATAATACGCATGTGAACTCGTTGGTCCTGGTGATCTTTGGTATCATGATATATACACCTACCTAAAGTTAGGAATCCTCCCCATTGACATCACCACGAATCTAAAATGCACTTTCATCAAAAGAACTTCACGATTCATCATCCTAGGAGAGACCCTCTTCCGTAGGAGTACCGATGGAACCCTGTTATGTTGTTTAAAACCCGAGGAAGCCCTGACTGCTCTAACTGAGGTACACAATGGCACGTGTGGGTCACACTCAAGTGGTATGACCTTGGCTAAAAAGTTGCTAAGAACAGGGTACTACTGGCCGACGATGGAAAAAGAGGCACACAATTTTGTCAGAAAATGCTTGCAATGCCAACAGCATGGAGATCTTATTCATGCACTAGCTCAAGAACTGCATCCTATTGTTACACCTTGGCCCTTTTCACAATGGGGGCTTCATCTCATTGGTAAAATATCACCCACCTCATCCAATGGCCATAAATTCATTATCACCACCACCGAATACTTCACTAAGTGGGTCAAAGCAATTCCCATGACCTACATCACCGGAAAGCAGATATCCAAGTTTATCCTGAATTACCTCATTTGTCGGTACGGTGTCCCCCAATCCATTATCTCTGATAATGGGATGCCCTTAAAGAATCAGGATGTCTGTGACTTGTGTCAAAAATTAAAAATCAAGCATCGCTTTTCCACTCCATATTATCCACAAGGCAATGGCCAAGTAGAAGCTACAAATAAAACCATTTTGAAAATCCTCAAGAAAACAGTCAATGACTCTTGTCGTGACTAGCATCTGCAGTTAAATCCCGCCTTATGGGCCTACTGCACCAGCATCCGCACGCCAACAGGTGCCACCCCATTCTCTCTGGTCTACGGATCTGAGGCCATACTCCCCATTGAGATCGAGCTCCCATCACTAAGAATATCACTGCAAAACCTTATCACAGATGAGGAATACAGGGTCACAAGACTCAATGAGCTGGAATTACTAGATGAAAGGCACATGGATGCCCTTTATCATCTACAAGTGTACCAGAATCGCCTAAAAAGGAGATACAACAAGAAGATCAGACAACACACATTCCAAGTTGGTGACCTCGTGCTGAAAGAAAACCAAAAGAACGTGCCAAATCCAGATACAAAGGGAAAATTTGAGCGCAACTGGCTAGGACCTTTCGTCATCACTACAAGTTACACATCAGGGGCATATCAACTAGCAACACCAGAAGGTGAGCCTTTGCAGGAGCCTCTGAATAGCTCTCATCTCAAAAAAATTTATGCCTAAACATTGCAAGGTATAGAACCAAAAAATTACAAAAACAATCAGAAAAAGTCCTGAAATAATGGTTACCTCGATGAAAACCTGGCAAATAGGCATCTTGGTGACAACAAAAAAAATCAAAAGATCAAAAAATCCAAAAAAATCAGAAAAGGATTGAAAAATAGTAAAGAGAAAAAATCGTACTCTAGTGAAAACCACTTCGGTGGCACTTTGGGCAAATACCTTGGTGAAAACCTGGCAAATAGGCGTCAAGTGTAAATAAAGTACCTTCCCCATCTATCAGGATCTGCACAACTCATCCACTCCATCACATTCCACTTATCTGCTCGCATCCATACCATAGCTTGCGTTGGTATCTGTACTATATTCCACCATTGGAACTACTTGGCATTTCAAAGGTCAGTCTGTCCCGCCTTTATCGAAGTAGTCTATCACACCACACTCGGGGCACGTTCTCGCAACATCGGATCATATTCGTGTATATTCTCATGATCTTTTTCAAAATTCATCAAAAATTCCAAAAACATTTAGAAAACTCATTCAAAAAACCAAAAACATTCAGAAAAATCATCAAAAATCCAAAAACATGTCGAAATATCAAAAAATCTTCAAAAATTTCATCATTAAGTCTTGTCAGTTTTTTCTAACTAGTCGAACTACGTTGTCTCTGAGCTTGAACGTAGGTAAGGGTCATCTTTGATCATCCCCCGAGACGGTTGGGTCAGTCGTTTAGGCGTCCGTCGCATTGGCAATCCGTTTGCCCATCTAGTCTGCATCTTAAGTCAGTCCTTTAGGCAATAAAATGGCAATCCATTTGTCCATATTATCATCAAGTCAGTCCACCACTAGTCGACCTACGTGGTCTCTGCGTATATAACGTAGGCAAGGCTAATCTATGGATCAGCTCCTGAGACCCCTAGGATAGGTCTTTAAGTTAGTCTGTTCGTTGTAAAATCTTGAAAATACCAAAAACATTGGAAAATCTTGAAAATATCAAAAACATTTGTAAAATTCCAAAAATACCAAAAACAGCCTCAAAACATTTGAAAAAAAACCAAAATGGTGCATCCATTTCATCTCGCTTTCACTCGTGATTGTCATCACTCATAATAAATCATCGTCGCTTTCACCCTTTGGTGAGTTAGTCAGAAGCAAGTTTAGTAGGTTCTAAAGTGAATGCCTAATCGTCAAAATCTCGAAGGTCTAAGTCAGTAAGTTAGCAAGTTGGTCAAAACGGAGTATCAATAGCTTATCACGCAATTAGTCTCACCAAAACCCTGATCACTACATGTCCTAGGATGAAGCTTTCATGCGATGGACATAAGCATCAGGTACCCCATAGTAGTTTAGTCTTGGCTAGCGATACGAAGAACATCAACTTGTTTGTTTACTTTATTTTAGTCTTTTAGACTTATCTTATTTTGCACTCATTCCAAGGACCTCTCGATGATGCCTAAACAAAACTGGTTTAGAGAGAAAGGAATGGGGCAACGATCAGTATCTTTTTATCTGCTATGCTTGTTGGATATTCTTGTAAAATAACTTCATCACGCATACTTTGTTTTGTTTGTAGGAAGGATGTTTTAGGTATCTTGTTGACCACATAAGAAGGCTTGCCTTTTTATGTTTTGGCCCGAGATGTCTAGAATATCTGAACTGCATTCTGAATAAGGTTATGTCTGTCAAGTGTGAACAAGAGTACTCCTATCTGATTGTCGAGTCAAAGTCCATCACACTAGGCGCAACGCCATCCTGGTTCTTAATACCTTGATGCATCGCACCTACATGTGTTATCAAACATAAAGAAAGGTACGCTCTCTCCCATCCCTGGATAAGCAACACATCATCATCATTCATCGTCATATCCAATAAAGTCTTGATGACTAGGAGACTTGTTGGACTTCTTCATCTTCTTGAATTTAAGGGTTCATCCCTCTCATTCTTCTATCTTCTGTCACGCTAACAATGCATCCATCTTGCATCCATATTCTTATTTCGCATAATCATGTCATACCATCATATCAGGAGAACATCATCCATCTCATCCATCTCACATGCATTGCATAATCATTTAAAGTTGTTTACGATAGTATAAATTTGTTATCCTAAGCATCTTCCAAACATCTCATTTTCATCATCATTATCATATAGTCTAACCATCCATACATCCATTTTGAACCTCTTTGTCGCGAGATCCACCTCAAATTGTATCTTTTCGCTCGATCTCTCGAGGGGGCAATGTACTAACGTACTTATTTTCTACTGGGGCATCCGAAAAAACCAAAGAATTTTTTAATTTCGATGTTGACAACATCATTCTTTGAACCAATGCAACAAGTACATTGCTTCAAAGAGGGGCAAAATGTAGACATCCAAAAATAACATTATGCATTCCACTGTAACTAACATCATGCATTCGTTTCTTCTACTAATCAATTAAAGCAATTTATTGATTTAATCCTAAGGTTCATCAAGCTTAATTAAATAAATCAAATTATTTAATTAAGTTCCTAAGGTTCTTCTTATTTGATTTAATAAATCAAACTGATTTAAAATCAAATATCAAATCCCTAAAATCCCCTAAGTTAATTAATCTAAATTAATTAACTTCTAATCATAATTATCATTCTCTAGCTTTTGACTCAACTAGAGTCAAATCTAAACTCCTAACTAACCCACCCACTTGCATCAATAAATCAATTTATTAATTTATTAAAAAGAGTTATTTTCCCTCAATAACTCTCATCTTTGACTTTTTTGAACAAAGATTATTCCCCCCAAAACCCTCAACAACATGCATTTATTGACATTTTTTCAAATTTGAATGGGCACATTGGCCAAAACTTGCACAAGTTTTGACCAATCCCATCATGCCAAGTATCTCTATTCTATTGGAGGGGATTTAGTCCCACATTGGCTAAACTTGGCCTCTCTTCTCTCAACTTCTTCTATAAAAGCAATGCATCTTCTCTCATTTTACAACACAATTTGAAGGCATCTAAACTATAGGCAACTTGAGCTCATAGCAACTCATTGTCTATCTCATTTGGCTTAGAAAGGGATTGGGAAAGGGCTCTCTCACATCTTCATGGAGGGCACCAATCCATCATAGAATAGAATAGGTTGTATTTCCTTTTCTCCATGCATGTTTGATCTAGTTTTAGCATTTTATTTGGAGAAATGAACATTGTTATTCTATGAGGATGACTGAATCTACACAAAACAATGTGTAAGATTTCACCATCCTACAAATGGCACTCTCTAATAGGAGAGGTATCATGAGAATACAAAATTTGATCATCATAGTTATCTAAGTTTGTATTTTCTTCTAACATTTCATTCTCACAAATAGGAGAGATAGGAGGGGGGGTGACTATATGACATGTGTTAATGTTTTCATCAACTAGATGCTCATAACAGGGAAATGTATTGAATGAACTTGTAACATGTTTGAAGATTTTACAAATAATGTAAAGGAAAAGGAAAAATGTAAACATTTTTGAAGTATTTACAATGAAATATAAATAAAAAAGGAGAGACAATTTTTAGATTGCAAATAAGGCAATTTGCTGATTACACTATCAATGATCTAAAAATGAAACTTTGTAAATGCAAAACTGAAAATTCACAACGCATGAAATGAGCTAAATTAAGTTGATCCTAATAAATTACATATAATAGAAATAAAAAATATTGATACAGGTATGTAATGACACCAAACAGAGGCCCAAAAATTGGGTTTTTAGCTTTGTGAAGGGCAATTTCAGTGGCGTAATAGGACTAGGTCACCCAAAATGGCGACCTAGTCCTCCTAATGACTTTTTTGAGATTTTTTGGGATTTTTGGAATGATACAGGTGGTTCTTGAATGGGGAATGCAAACCTAACATAAAAATGCAGAATTTATAGAAAGACTTAATGATTTAAAATGCAAAAATGCAACCTAAATGCACTTTTCACTAATGCAAATTTTGAAACCCTAGGATGCACTTTCACTAATGCAAGATGTAATGAAAGTTAATCCTAAGACAATGATATAATATAAACTAGAAAGGAAGTGTGTTGGAAGGTTGGGTTCACCAAAATTAACCACCAAAAATGTATACAAGAAGGGAAAGAGGATTCCCCAATGAGCCTCTAGGGATTTTCACCCTAGAAGCTAACTTTTGGAAGAATGGACTCTCTTTCACCTAATAACATGCTTTGGAGTTCATTCAAATGGGGTTAGAGGCCTAATTTGAATGTGGGTGTGGAATTCCCTAAATACTGGAAAAAAAAAATAGAAAGTAAATGCTAACTATGAAATGTAACTATGCTTGAATACACATGATGATATGCTAACAATCTAAGAAATATAAACAAACAAGTATAGGAATGGATGATATTAGAGAGGTTTGTACCTAGAACCTTGTAGAGATTGGAAATTTTGTTGGATTTGATGTTGAGGCTGAAAGGGACACTTGTGCCAAGTTGGGCAATCTAGTCCTTTTTTTGGAAAATTCCCAAAAATTGGTCCAAAGCCCGTTTATGCCAAATGGGTTTCTAGAAATGTCAAAACCACAAAAGGACCTACCCAGAGGGACTAGGTCGCTATTCTTGGCGACTTAGTCCTCTTCAGGATTTTTGGAGTTTCCAAAGAGGAAACGGAAGCCCTAGCTTTGCACTGTGGTTCTTCACAGTTTCCCGCTTCTGAAACTTTGATATTCAGGCCTAAGAGTTGTTTTTGGTGGATGATTTGACCTTGCAAGCAAGGGGAGATCTTCAACAAGTCTTTAATGATCTTCAAAATACCTGAACCTACAATCACACAAGGAGAGGAAGAGAAAAATGTTGATTGTTAGGGATTAGGGGTTTTCATTAGTCAAACCCCTCCAAGGTAACCAAACCAAAATGCATAGAAATAAGGCAATAAAACATAAAACAACGGAGTAATGGAGTTAGTTACCTTGCCTTTGATGATTGATCTTGTATTGTTGCAACAATCAACCCTTGAATGCTTTAGAAATGATGTCTTGTTGACTTGGAAGGACCAAAACTTAGCTTTCTTGAGGATAAGAAGTGGAGGATAAGTGAAGAGTTGTGTGAGAGCAAAAATGAGTGTTGCATAATGAGAAATTAGGATTTTGGAGCTTATTTATACAATTCATGCCCTAATTTTCCCGAAATAACACCATACAAGCTAACCTTAGGGTTTTAGAGACCAAAATCCTAAAATAATGTAAGTTAAAAATGAAATTTATGCCACATGGGACTAGGTTGCCAAGGTCGTGACCTAGTCCACCTGGGAAATTTTCTTTGATTTTCAGTAATTAAAATGTGTTTATTTATGTTTATCAGGATCGTCTTCTAACAAAAAACTAAAGTTAGACATGTATGAGGATTAAGGGGTCATTATAGCATAATAAAGGGTTGATTAGGTGATGACAAGCCTAGGAGAGCATGAAAATGTTTTACAACACTTCGTCACAAGGCTTGGAAAGATGTAAAAAGAGGCTAAAAAGGGTTCAAAATCCATAGGCAAAGGTCCAAATGAGTGAAAAGTGTCACGGTATACACATTTTGGTGACACCCTCTAATATTTTTATTTCTTCATTCTACTATTAGCTTTCCAACTTTATTCACTTCTTAAACCCTACTTATCATAATCAAAACCCACATATGCTCAATGGAATTGCCTACTCTTCAAGGTGGAATCCATACATTGTAGATATTCTCCAATACTCTTTCTAGTGACTTATGCATCACTTTGAAAAAAATTCTATATTTTATTTTTATTTTAAATGATGTTATAGAATATTATCTAAAAGAGACTTTGTTCCAAGGTTTATAACTTCTATTAAATATTGACATTCCAAGGGAAGAAGCTTTCTCAAGAGTTTGGTGGAGGATTTAAATGATATATAAGTTTCTAAAATTATTGGTATGCTAAGGAGGGCTCGTGAATGCACTGTCTATGGTTATTATGCAGGTTGAATGCTAAAATATATCAGAGATGCACGATCAACATAATAGAGAGGTCCAATCCAAATAAAGTGGATATCGATATGAAATGGGGATAAGAATAACATTTAGAAGAAAGGTTGATGTAAGTAAGGAATGTTTGATCAATGAAATGAAATTCAATATACATGTGAGGGGATGTGTTATCTTATGGTGATCAACAAAGTGTTTAAAAGAGGCAAAATATGTGTTGGGATCTTTAAATATAAAGTCAAATATGTTCAAACTGTTTCAAAAACTTGTGTAAAATGTAATAATAGGATTTCTATCCACCCACTCCTATCTACTCACTAGTATTATAGGTCATATCTTAGCTACTACATAGATTTTGGTTTTAGACCATTAGAGAGATTACATGTGCATGTCTTGTTAGTTTTATTTCTCCAACTATGCATAAACAAATCCTAAAATGCATTTTTTTTTTTATTAATATTTCCTCCTCACAGTTTGTTATTGTATAAGTGTTATTTGGTGAATGAGACAAAGTTCTAAACCTATTGCAAGAATTTTCAGTGGATCATTTAGCATTTAAAAATGGATTTTTGTAGCTCATGGATGCATAGCTAAGTATGTAAAACTAGTAATACTATTTTAACATGCACTTGGATTCTTAGATCAACTAGTATTTATTTTTATCTCTTAAATTTATCTTCTTGTTCATTTTACATCTATAATCATTAGATTGACAATGGTCTAGTTTCCATTTTTCAATCAAAAAATCTAAATCAATGAAAACCCATTATAACCATCATTTCAAGATATTATGACATTAATGGTTGTCACATTGATGGAATAATTGTCACTACATAATGTCTACTTATATAGATTATTTTTAGTGAATTACCTTATGGCCCATATGGATTTCCCTCACTCTAAAATCGTAACAATGGTGTGGTAATCAACAATATAGAGGTATCAAGATAGCTAATTATTCTAATTTGAGTGAAAATATTTGGACTTGAATTAATGAATTAGGTTTAGCTATCACCATTTTTAGTTGTCCATTTTATTTATCAAACCTCTAGTAACACCCTTCTAAGTTGAGATTAAAGAGTAGGAGAGAAACCCCACTCTCATAGAGTTGAGCTTCAAGCCTCCATAGTCTATAGATGAGAAGGTTTGACTTTACTAATGAAAATCATGGCCTTGAAAGTGATAATATGTTATAGAAAGTGGTGTTGTGGTTTTGGAACCCAACGCATAATTTATCTATGATTAGACTTATCATCCAATGAGTTACAAAATAATCCCAATTTATAGCATATGTTTCCCTTTATTCTCTTCTTTTGAGATTTACCTTGATAATAAATGTGCTCTATAAATACTTCCATCTTAGCTTTGGATAGGGAAAGTGTAGATTCATTGAAGCCTTTTCATTATATAGAAAGATTAGCTACACAACATTTCTTGATCTTACACTCAATTATAGAAGGAACATTGCTCAATTTTTCATCATTCTCATATTTCTTATCTTTAGTAGTCTCTTTTTTTTTAATGACATTGATCTATAAGAATCCTTATTTATCTTGGGAGAGTTGAACACTCTTATCATTACTTTTATTCTTGTAGAGAATGTAGGTTTCTTAAGATTGAGAAGAACCACTTTGAAAAGGATGGTTAACTATCAATTTTAATTTCAAACACTTCTAACTTAAATTGCAAGAAATAAATTTTCTCACCAAATAACCTCAAGCTAGCTCTCAAGTCTTATTACATATATATAAACATCGTCTCAACATTGTGAATGACTAAATCTAAAATCCTAAATAAAATAACAAGAAGGCACCGATAGTATGGGTATAATCATATTTGGATTTAATCTTATGTTTTTTCAATGAAACATAAACCCTCTAAAATGATTTTCAATTAAATAAAACCAAGATCCTTATAAAGGTCTTCCTCTTCATTTATTAGACATTTTTTTTAGAGTTCAATATCATGCTTCTATTTTGAATTGTCATCATGAAAGCATTGCTATGAGCCCACACATTTTTATAAGGTGTCACATAAAACTTTGACAATTCAAGATGGATAGCGATGAGGGAAGCTCACACGTGAAGAGTTACAATATTTAATTTTTGCATATAATTGAGGGTCAAGGTTAGATTATATTCAATTTTCATATGGTTTTAAAAATTATAATTTAAAAAAATTACACTATTTGTTATTTTTACGTTAGTTAAATTATAAGTTAAAAAAATTGTAGATTAAATGTTTTCTAGGTTAGTTAAATTTGTAAGTTAGTATAACATAGATTTATTAAATTGTAATTTCTAATTAAATTATACATTCTAATTGAATTTTGAGTTAAGTTTACATTCACCATATTATTTAAATTTTATTTTCTATAATCATATAGAAACTATTTTAATTTCATTTTCAATAATAATATTCTTACCACTCTATCCCATTAATCTTAACACAATCTAATTTTATAAAAAATTAATAATAATTTTTATTTTATTTTTAAATATATATTTTATTGTTCGTAGAGTCGGTTGGGGCAATAGGTTTGCTCCCCATTGGTCTCGGCTTCGTCTCCGCTCTTGGGTTTAAGTGATGGGGCTTCTTGTAGGCAGAGGATCTCACCTATAGTGAACTAATCTCGCCCTAGCTTGCCTAAAGTACCCAAAATATGAGTTGTTGGACCGCTCAACTCGATCAGGGGATACCTATAGTACCAAAATAAAATAAAATTAATAATTCATTATAAATAAAAAATAAATAAATTATAATATATAATGTCTATATACAAATGTGATGAAATGACGATTATTCCATAATTTTAAAGATAATATTAAACATATAATTATCATTGAAGACATTACTTGACAATTTTTTATCTCTATTTGATAAATATTATTTAACCACGACTGTAAACATTACTTATGCGAGTCCTGGAATGGGCCCGAATGAACCTTTGTCAAGTGCTACTTAAACCTTACGCTCACATATACGTCACACTTCATTCTGCTTAGCTGTTGCACTTTACAATGGAAGAAATAGTGTAACAAGCAATTCTAACGAATGGAAGTGGATTAGGGTTTTGACAGATAACTGACTGGAGTGCCAAAGCCAAGAATAAGGGAAAGGGTGAGACAAACAGTGGATAAAAGCTACTGGTAAGACTCTGAACGAATAAACAGAAGACGCGAGCAAATACGTAGAAGTAATGTTGGAAGAGTTCAGACAGAGAAACAACGGGAAGGATGCTTTCTACGAAAGTGCGTGATTGAAGCGCAATTGTAAACAAGGCCATTAAATTTTCTTTACAAGCTTTCATTTCCGAAGTTTACTTTTGTGTGAGTGACAAATGATAAGTGACAAGCACCATTGTGAAAGAGCCCACCACTACCATCCTTCTCCCCACATCAAAGTTATGTGGAGTTTGGCAACTGCTTTTGGTCGGGTGCAGCGCATTTTCTATCGGTGGAGATGCTCTGTAAGAGAAGTGTTTCACCGTATAGTCGGTGTAAGAGGACTAAAGCAAAGTGTTAATGGACAGTGACAAGCACCATTATTGTAAGAGAGCCCACATAAATTTATTCCCGCATTTTGCTCCCTTTCATTGAGAAAACTGGATTATTCAGTTCTAATTTTATGACTCCATATACATTTTCTTTGTGCGTGTTTTCTCCCCTTCGACTTTATGGCAACATGAAAGCACAATACAAAAGAAAATCAACAAGTGAGGGACAAGACGTGTTTGTAGATATAAGTTATCATAAGAGTTGGGTGGGAGGCCTAGTTCAATTGGCTAAAGCATCTTGTTGCAGGTAAGTGATCACGAGGTTTAGTCTCCCTGTTCCTGTGGTATCAGAAGGAGTGTCAACCAGCATCACTGTTCACGTGGAAAAGTTTCCTTAGAGTTTATAAGGGGGCTACCAATTCCTGAGTCTAAAAAAAAAAGTTATCACAAGAACCAAGAAGTTCTATTAGCTGACCTTTGGGAGGTCTCACTTCCTACTTTTAGGATAAGCCTTAACTCTAGTGAGGGAATTCATTAGATCAAGTCCACAAGTTATAGGGTTATTTTCGTATAGGCTACACTTTCGTATTTCTTGAGAGATTTTATAATATAGTGATTTACAATAAGTCTTCAAAATTAGAAATTTGTCTTTCCAATGTAAATTATGAGATAATTATTTTTTACATTTATCACAATTTTAATTATTATTAAATTTAATTAAATATTATTCCAAATTTAATTTATTTATATTTTTTATAATGATTAGTTTTAATTATGATTAATTTAGGTTATTTGTCTAATCATTTCACATAATTAATTACCAAGTATTACACAAAAGAAATTTTATTCCCTTCCATTATCTAGTGAATTCCAACTTTACTACACGTTATAAGCTTTTTATTTCTTTGTAGTTATGATCATTTGATGTATATTTTTTGATTGATTTATTATATTTTCATATTTATTTAGCATTTCATTTCTCTTTATTATATGTGTGAAATAGCCTTCTATTACCTTAGGGTTTGTGATTTATTATATGAATTTTCTCTATTTTGGTTTCCTTATCCATCCTCCCATTTACATCTAGGAAACTTCATTTTTACATGTGATCTACTCAATTTGAATTTGATACATTAGAGTTTTAAAAATCTCTCTCTCTCTCTCTCTCTCTCTCTCTCTCTCTCTCTCTCTCTGTGTGTGTGTGTGTGTGTGTGTGTGTGTGTGTGTGTGTGTGTGTGTGTGTGTGTGTGTGTGTGCATGTGTGTGTGTGTGTGTGCGTGCATGTGTGTTAGTGTGTGTATCCTCCCACCTCGCATCTTCTTCCAATCTAAACCCCATAGCTACCACTTCCATGCCCAATATTATTTATGCAACTTCTCCAAGTGTAATTTAACATTTACCATCCTTGTCCCTTCTATGACCATGCCTTCTTTCACATTTTCCATTGTTTTTTTCTCATTATGGCCTACCTCTTGATTATACTACCACATCTCATTACTTGTAAAGAGGAAGAAAATATAATAAATTTCTATATATGTATATTTTCTATTTTAATTTTGATTTATAGCTTTAGCTAAGTATGGAAAAAGTCTATATTATTAGTCTAGGAAGCTTGATATTTGAGTAACTATGTATATTTGACTTGAGGTTAAGAACTAACAAGTGTTTATTTATAAGATTAAAACTTAAAATGAAAATTATGCAATAAATGCATTTAGTGTAGCTAACACATCATACGAATCACTTCATTTAGATCAACAATTAAAATTCACTTGGCAATAGAAAAGAGAAAAGAGATTAATTTTTTTCTAAAATGAGGGATACTTATCATATCATTAAAAATATCCTTATCAAAATATCCTATCAATTTCTACCAACCACAAGATTTTATGGCTCCCCTATATTTACCACCTTGAAATATAATACCCTACCCTTCACAAATGGGATCACGAGACTGCACATGATAAGAAGAGACTATGAGCAAGTGTAAATAACAACTATGATTCATACAAATAGAAAATAATTCATATGTTTATCCCCTTAACAAGGGTTTAAACTAATATTTTTACATATGTATATACATAAAATATTATTCATGTAATACAATTGTACTAACATTGCTTTATCAAAAATAAATAACTAAGATTTAATATAGGTCCTAATTTCCATTAAGATGTAATATGATATCAAAAGTGTTGTAATCATTACTATGAAAAAAAGTACTAGATCTCATATTTCAATTTTATTATTCTATGGGGTAAAGATAAAAGGATTGGTCATAACCCACATAAACCCCACCATTTCTTCTAGTTATCTAGTAAAGTAAATGTGACTAAAATTGAGATGAACAATGATCTCATTTTTTTTAGCAATTTAAAAAATTTAATTATTATTAGATGATGCCTCACTAATGCTTCCCATTTAGTGTAGTTAATTAAAAATATAAAGATATATGTACAAACATATTTTTTATGAAAATTAAATATAAACAAAAATGTTCATTGAATAAAATTAGAAAACAACTAATAGATTTGAACAAGTTTCTAATAGGTCTCTTAGGTTTATGTGTTTCATGATTTTAATATGATTATGATCCTTTGGACATGAATTTAATTTTTAAGAAAATATAAGTACATATTTAGAGAAAAATATTACAATATTTTAATTATCAAGTCCATGTAGACCTATTTAATTGAATAAAATAATTCTTGTATCAAAAAGTGTATATTTGATTAAGAAATGGTTTTAGTTCATGATATCTTTCTAAAACCTCTCCTTTTCCATGTGTTTAAAATTTAATGTTACACTATTGTGTAAAAAGTTACATTTATATTAATATGTAGAACACACATTCATATTATTGTGTATAACTTACATTCACATTACCATACTAAAAAATCCATAGATATGTATGTATACATAAATGCACATATATGGATATTATTATGTATGTATGTGTACATATAAATGTACACACATTCCCATTACTATGCAAAACTTGTATTCAAACTATTATCCATATCTTTCTCACCACTAGTTTGCATGAATCACCAATATAAGGCACCAATATGGTCCACATTGATTATTTATGTGATATAATACTATTATTTTTCATGATGTAACAATATGTGTAATGGAAATATATTATATGGGAAACCTCTTCATGAGAAAGGAGTTATTTATCAATCATGAGTATATTTGGTCAAAGAATTACGATGGCAGTATCGGATTTTGTCATTGTAGATGAGTTATTATTTTTTGGTATAGTTTGTTATGTTTTTTTTTAACATATTAAATGAGATGATATAGATTATTAGTTTCTCATTTTGATAATTTATTTAATTGGGCTATATGAATTTCTTATAATAAGTCATTTTTAAAATTAATTCACTCTAAATATTATTTTTTCTCATCTACTAAATAAAAACCATAGGAGGTGGTGAAATCTCTCTTATCTCTCTTTAGGTAGCTTCCACTCAATATTCTCACATAGCTAGAAACATAATACAAACAAAATAAATGTGAGAAAATTGAAAAGGAATGGAATGAGACTATTTTGAAGTTTTGGTTTATTATTCTTCATCATTTTATTTTGATTGTGATATTTTATTTACATTTCTAATTGCTTAATTGAAAAGACTTGATTTTTGAATTAATTTTAGAAATTGTGTTTCAAGATTAGGTGAAAAGGTCTTAATGAACAAATAACTATGAAATACTAAAAAAACGTATGTGCTTGGGTATTTTATTCTATTTATGTGTTTGCATGCATAAAAAATAAATATTATTTTATGTTTTTTATTAGATTAGCAAGGAAGGGCCTGATCCCATATAAAATTTAAAAAAATAGAGCCAAACAACTCATCAAAAAAGATTGGCCAAGCCAGAGAGAAACAACAAGACAAGAACCACAAAACCAACCAGTAGCAAGGAAGGAGTATTGGAAACACAAGGGAAGACAACTGAGATGGGGGGAGGTGAATCGATTGTCACAAAAATTATATTTATTAAACTTATTCTCAGATTTGATAAATAAACATGAAAGCATAAACCATCAACACATCAAAAACACACATAACACCAATATTTTTTACATGGAAACCCTATTAGGGGAAAAACCATGGTGGAGGTTAATTCACAAAATTATACTGTATTAAAAGTATAGTAAATGGGGAATGGACATGCATTTAGGCACACTGCTCAAATACAAAAATTCTTATTGCCCAAAGGAAGACACGCTGTCTTATAGTCACTTCAGATTACATCTGAGGATTTCAACTAAGAAAATAGCATCTACTAATGCCTGATTATAGTTTTGGTTAAACACATAAACACTTTCTTTTGCTCACTCTTCTTCACACTTTACTTCTGCCTTCAAAATATTAGAACATTATTCACTCATAGAAATCACACATCTCACACCTCTTTCATGCCTCAAATTGTATACACAATAAATCATATATATCTGCATCTAAGGATAACATCAACTACATGTCGGCCTGACAAAATATAAAATGTGTACAAACTATCGACCCAAAACAATAAATAATTTATCAATATGAATCAGCCAATGTCAGCCAAAAAATAATAAGGACCCCAAAAAACATGTCTCAAACATGAAACACCTTAACCAATTATTCCTCGAAGATACACAACATGCTACAATCACCCTATCATCCATGATCATGAAAAGCATGAACTCACAAAAGAAAATCACCAATCGCAAGCACAACGATCAACGCGAACGAACAACAAAGATAGAGAATCATATAGAAACATCCACAAGAATCATGAATTGCCACAAAAGCCTCCATAAAAAATCAAATTACTAGAATCACATCATCTTCTTTCAAGTACACCAACTAAAGCAACATAACAACTATCAGAACATCGATACTCATAAGTTGATCAAATATTGATGCAAAACTCTAAAATTTTATGTGGATAAACTAGATATACTAGTCAACAAACCTTTTAATCCACAACCTCTTATCATCAATATATTGAGCTAGCCACCATACTGAACTGGACTACATCGCTGACAACCTGCAACTTATTTTATTACAATTTTCTTAATATCCTCGACATATACAGTCTTAAACACATTAATTCCAATAGTGTTGAAAACAATAACAACCTCATATTAGGGTATGTGCAGGATCATGATGGGCCAAAAAGTGGCGATATGTAAGCCATATGATGGCCCATGTGGCTGACGACCTTTTTTTTACCCAAAATTGATGAAACAAAAAGGGTTTTTAGAGGAGATTCTCAGCTTTCCACCAATATAAATTATGCTTTACTTTTAATTTAATAAATAATTATTATTCATTTTCTATTAGAATTACAAATAAAGTCCTGATTGATAGGCTAATTGAAAAACATCTATAACTTTCAAACAATCTCACATTTTTTGAATTTGAAACATGCGCCACATTCTATGCAATGCATAATATAGGATTAAAAAAATAAAATTGAATTTTATGAATTTTTGACCAAGCTAAGGTGGTTAGACAGATGAGATTTAATATTTTCTAAAAGTTGTAATAAAAAATTCATAATTAATTATTTACTTGGAAAACAAATATACAAAAATATGCATCACATCGGGACATGAGTCCTCTACTTATATCTAAAATATTATAAAAAAATATTATCATTTTATTGTGGTTAGGATGGTCAGACAAACACCTACTTCTTATTTTTACCCTGAAATTTAAATACTACTGCATTGAAATTTTAAATTTTCACCTTGTAGAATTCTTTTGTAAAATAAAGGTCTAGTAATTTAGAAACTACATTCAATTTGCTACAAATTCTATTTTTACATTTTTTTGAAATAATATAGATAACTTATTCAAATTTTTACGTCAAGTTGTCTAACTCTGATTTTCTATCATTTTATTGCCACTTAAGGACCTGTTTTGCCCATGATGATCCTGCACATACCCATCAGCAATATCCAACAATCTCCCCCTTTTTCATTGATGGAAACACATGATGTGAAAAATTCCATCAATGAAACTTTCTCTTAACACTTTCTCCCCCTTAGATTTTGATTCGTTTCTTTTTAGCTCTTTCACAGTTTTTCACAAGAGTATTCTCTCCCTTTGACATCAATGACAAAGGTACACATTATCTTTGTCCACACAAAATCTAAACAATATTTATAAACATCTAACTACTCCCATTCAGTAGTAGCCATCACAACATCAATCTGAATCACATGATATGACTATGAAATGTAAGGAAACTCAGGTGTGGAAACAACTTCCTACACTAATCTCTAAAGGAAAGTATTGTGCAAATTCTTTTAAATCCTTACAATTTCAGATTCGTTAACTACTTTAACAAAGATATTGCAGCCATATACCATGCATACAAAAAATAGAGAATGACACAATGATTTACCCTAGGGAAAACCTTTCGGTAAAAAACCCCAGCACTCCAAAACTTGCACAATGTATTATCTTCAACACAATTCAAGATGCCAACACATCAAGTGGAGTGACACATCAGCATGCCAACTAGACATTTACACTCACACTTAATTACGTTATTTACAAGAAATACATTTTACAAAACAAATAATAAGAATAGGAATTATCCAAGGTTGAGACACCTTATTCCTAACATGAAATGCATAGATTTATTGTAGTCATTGCACCTTAATTTTGATCAGGAGGGGTAATCACCCCTAGCTTCCCTTTGAGATACTCAAAAGTATCCTTAAATCAAAGCTTCAACAAGTACTTTTCCAATCTGGCATACCATGATCTTGGGGCTTGCTTAAGTCCATACAATGCTTTCTTCATTCGACAAACCATATCTCCCTGATCAGTCAATTGAAATTCATTAGGTTTCTCAATATACACTTCTTCATTTAGTTCACCATTTAGAAATGTTGACTTGACATTCATCTAATAAAACTTGAAGTTTCTGCAAGCATCATAAGCAAGAAATACTCTCACACCTTCAATCCTAGCAACAAGAGCGAAAGTTTCTTAAAATTCAATTCCTTCCATCTGAGAATATCCTTTACACACTAGTCTTTCTTTGTTTCTGACAACTTCACTTTGCAAATTCAGTTTATTTCAAAATAACCTTTTAGTTCCAATTACATTTTTGTCCTTAGGTCTATGAACAAGAGTCCATGTATCATTCTTTTGAATATCTAGTAGTTCTTCTTTCATTTCTTGCATCCAATGTTCATCTTTGCATGCTTCATTGACATTATTAGGCTCAATCTTTGAGATCAAGAAACACTCTTCTACAATTCTTCTCCTAGTTTGAAAAAATTTGTTCTTATCACCTATAATATGATCTTCTGAATGATCTAGTCTTACATACCTTGGAGTCTTATGATGTTCTTGAACTTCAGGCTCTTGTAATCTCACTTTTGTACTTTCACTAGTTTCTTGGGCTCTTGATTTTTTTGATTCATCGGAATGATTTGAGCTTTCTTTCCTTTATATGAGTTGTCATTTTGATCATCTGAATCATATCCATAGGTTCTAGATGGTCTAATTGTGTCTTCATCAAAATTGACATTATCACTTTCAATTATGTTCCTCAATCTCTCATTGTACCACTAGTAGGCTTTACGTTTAGTAGAATAACCAAGAAAA
The DNA here is from genome assembly GCA_007115665.2 of Sequoiadendron giganteum. Lineage (NCBI taxonomy): Eukaryota > Viridiplantae > Streptophyta > Pinopsida > Cupressales > Cupressaceae > Sequoiadendron > Sequoiadendron giganteum. The sequence continues at coordinate 855,473,721 of CM021100.1, read as the reverse complement.
ATCCTTCATCACTCCTAGCATCCAAATTTCCTATATCTTCATCTCTTTTGATATAGCATTTACTCCCAAAGATTTTGAAGTATCTAGTAGTAGGCTTATGACGAAAACATAGCTCATAAGGAGTCTTACTAGTATCACCTTTGACATGTTCCTGATTGAGAGTGTAAATGGTAGGACTCAGAGCTTCTCTCTAGTGGATATGAGGAACATTTCCTTTGAGCATCATAGTCCTAGCAGCATCTTGAATTTTCATGTTCTTCCTTTCCACAACTCCATTTTGTTGAGGGGTCCACAAGGAAAATAATTATCTCTTTATCCCATGGTCTTCACAAAAGAAATTAAACTCACCAGAAGTGAATTCACCACCTCTATCTGATCTTAGACATTTAATTTTTAGACCTATCTCTATCTCAACCATAGCCTTGAAAATCTTAAATTTCTCTAGAGCTTCATATTTTTCCCTTAAGAAAGTAACCCATATCAATCTAGAATAATCATTAATAAGTAACATGAAATACCTATCACCTTGTAAACTTTTGATTCTAGAAGGACCACATAAGTCAATATTGAATTTCTAAAACCATATGCTTACTAGGGAAAGAGGACCCCCTTACTAGGCTCTTAGGGTTTTTCACCCTAAGAGAATTTAAGTTTGGAAATGGCTCTCTTTCCTTGCTAGGTTGATATGTTTAGAGCTAAGCTCATTTAGAGGGGGAGGGATTTGATAATGGTTGTGAATGTGTGTGTGATGTGTGGCTAGAACTAAAAGTAAAATGATTTAATATAAATGAAGTAAAAGTAAGCTAATTCAAATTAACCAACTAGATGCCGTAAATGTGTGTTTTTTGGAAAAAAAATAGAGAAGGAGAGAAGGTGTGCACCTAGAGAAATTTTGTTGTAGATGAATTCTCCTAGAAGCTTTTGGAAAATTTTGGAAAATGGCTGAAGGACACTTATGCCAAGAGGGGGGACCTAGTCCTCCAACTGGAAAAATTTCTCGAAACAAGTTTCGAGGAAATGGATGGGCCCAAAAATGCAAAAACCCTTTTCTGAGCCTAGCACAAGGACAAGGTCACCAATAGGGGTGACCTATTCCTCTTGTATCTTTATGAGGAATTAGACTTTGATTATGTGGGTCCTGGTTCATGTTTCCCTTTTCTACAACAATTCATGACAAGAACTCCTAAAAGTGACCTATAGCTTGTCTTCTTGTCCTTTCTAGGGTTTGAGGCTTGGATGTGACTTGAGTAGGATGTTGGTAATTCTTGCAACACTTTTTACTTCACCAAATTTGCATCAAAACTTGCAATCACATGCAAAGACCAAGAGAGTATTGGGGTTAGGAAATAGGGATTTTCCTAGGTGAAACCCCTTTGTAGGTGATTAAACCCAAATGAGATGAAAGAAAAGGAATGCAAGAGTGAATGATAACACAATAGAAATTCTTACCAAACCTTTTTTCATGATCTAAAACATTGATGAGCAGCTCCAATGGAGATAACCTAAATACCCTAATGCTTGTATACTTACTTGTGAAGTCTTGGTTGCTTGAAGATTGAGAGCAAGAGAGTTAAGATGAGCTAGGAGAGTAAAAATGAACCAAGAGAGGGACAAAATTAAGGTGAAAACCCTTATTTGTACATGTAAAACCCTAATTTTCTCGAAATACAACATAATAGACCCACCCTAGTGTTTGAGAGGCAAGATTCTCGTTCAATCTTAATTAAAATTTTAATTTTATGCTCAAAGCGACTAGGTCGCCCAAAGTGGCAACCTAGTCCACCTAGGAAAATTTTAGTGGTGGTCGGGAATTAATTTATGTTTAATAAAGTTAACCAATTTTACCTCCTGAAACACACTTAGATCGGGAGTAATGATGCATTAAAAGGGAGAATTAGCATATAAAAAGGGTCAATTTAGGGGTGATAAGCCTAGATAAGCGGGAAAATGTAACACAACACTTTAGAACACTCTGTCATAAGGCTTAGGAAGGTGTAATAATGTATTATTTAGGTGAATTATGTTGAAAGGGTCTTAGAAAAGTGAGGAAATGTGTTACAACACTTCACAACACCTTAGTAAAACACTGTTATTTTATTGTTGAATTGCAAGCTTACAAGGTTGAATAAAGGTAGTCAAGGCCAAAATCCACTAGAAAAGGCCAAAATGAGTGAAAAAGTGCCAAGGTATACACTTTTTGGCAACACAAGTATGCACAAGATCCAATACTTCATTTGAATAATGTTGTTTGCTTCTAAATGAAACTCTAGTTTGCTTCCCTAACTGACATTCCTCACATATAGTATTATTAGGTTTTATCAACTTAGGAAGATCTATCACTACCTGGGTAGAACTTATCATGATAATATTGTCAAAGTTTACATGACACAATCTCCTATGCCACAACAAACTTTCATCAACTTGAGAAATCAAACAAAATTTACTAGTAGTACTTAGGTGAAAGATATTACCTTTTGTTTTTGTACCAAATGCAATCATATTTCAAGAACTCCCCAATATTCTACACTTTCCATCCTTGAATTGAAGATTATATCCCTTTTCAACCATTTGTCCAACACTTAAGATATTATGCTTCAAAATTTCCACATATAGCACATCATCAGTATTATTCTTACCATAAAAAAAAATAGATCCTCTGCCACGAATTACACTAACTTTGTCATCACCAAATCTTACAACACAACCATCATAATTTTACAAACAAGCTCACAAATTTAATTTTATCACCTATCATGTGATGAGAGCATCCACTATCAATCACCCATTCATATTTTTCTTCAACTCTGGAAGCTAGAAATTTCTCCACATTTATGCAACTAGTAGATTCAGTAGGTACTAGGTTATTATCCATGATAGAAATAAATACAAATTAATCCCCACTTGCATTCCCTTTATCAGATTCATTATTTGTCACACCTTCATCAGTAAAATAACACTTTCTTTAGAATCTAGGCTCCTTAGATCTTGGCTTAGGAACTCTTTCAGGACACCTTGAGGAAAAATGACCTATCTTATTGCAAGAAAAACATTTAAGAGGCAATTTTCCTTTATAGTCACCTTCTCCTTTGGCTACCCTTTTGACAAGAAGTGCTACAAGCTCATCTAGCTTTCTCCCATCTTCTTCAATCTCTCTCATTTCCTGCTCATATTTGGAAATTTTTCTAGAATAAATTTCTCCTGTATCATATATTTGCTTATCTTTTTCAGAGATGATAGCTTTAAATGTAGATTCTATCTTAGGAAGAGATTCACCAAATTCACTGAACTCAAAAGTAGCAAGATTACTGTAAACTCAAATTTTATACCTACACAAATGCAACAAAAAAACACACTATTAGCTCAATATGCAAGGTAAAACAAGGATTCCCTATGAAATCCATTTACAAAACTTAAATAGAAATAAAATAAAGAACAAAGCAATAAACCAAATCAAATCTATCTAAGCAAAGAAAACTCTTGATCCCATGGGGGAATTGGTCTCAATTGATGTGTCAAAATTGGCCCTTTCCCAACTCCTTTGTTGCAATTTTGATGATGTGTGGATGATCAAATTTCCTTGATGAGATTTTGGCATAACCTAGCTATGAAATCATGAAAATTATGAATACTTTGGAGAGAAATGGACAAAATTAGCTCTTAATGTGAAGAGAGTAACTTTGCATGAAATTGTAGATGATGAATGAGAGGAAGAAAATTTCATTTATAGATTTCCAAAATGGAAAAGAGAGAGAAATTGATAAATGTGGGATCATTCAACATCCAATGGCAAAGTGCCACTTGTCAAGATGTTAATGGTTGAAGGTTGTGCACATTTTGGCCAAAGTGCCGATAAATGCAATTAGGTGGAATTTGAAATTGAGGAAATGATATGTGAGAGGGAAAAAGGAATGAGATAAATTCCACTTGGCTCAATGCACAAGGACATGTAGTAGGAGTGAATGCCTTGTTGGGAGTACCCATCCACTTGGATTTTTGAATTCAAACTTGAGGGAATATTCCTTCCTCATTCCATGTTGAGAGAGAATAGGAAATTAAATAAATCAAAGTAATTGATTTATTGTGCAAGTTGCATTCTCTAGAGGATTTTAGTGATTGAGATTAAATTAATCAAGATTTGATCAATTTAATGAGGGATTAGATGATTTAACAATTTTGACTCAAATCTATTATTTGATTTAAATTAGAATTGAGAGGAAATGATTAATTAATTAAATGTTTTTGATTTATTTAACCCAAGGGGATAATGTTAGATTAAATTAAATAAGGTTTAAATTATTAAATTCAATGAGAAGACTTTAGGGATTTAATCAAATAAAATAAATTATTTAATTAAAAGGGATTTTAGGGTTAATTAAATTAAATTGATTAATTTAATGAACAGGGGAGAAAGACCTAATTAGATAAATAATGATTTATCTAATTAATAGACAAAAGGTGGTGATTAGCTGAGAGTGTGATTTAGGAAGAAATTTTATTAGTAGTCAGGATCAAGTGTGCCAGATCGAGTTGTGCATTTTCCATGTCTACATTTTTCCCCTCTTTGAAGCAATGTACTTGTTGTATTGATTGAAAGAATAAACCATTGTGATCAAATTTCAAATTTCTCTTGATTTTTCAGATGCCTAAATATTTCCCCAGTGGAACTTGATTATGCTAGTATATTGCCCCCATGAGAGATCAGATGAAAATTTTGATTTTTTAGATGATCTCGCAAAAAAAAAGGACAAGGTGCCCGACAGTTCCGAAAATGTCTCAAGATGCCATCAAACATGTTAGAATGTCAAAAAAGATATGAAATGGTCCTCGCTTGGTCAAAAACGGGATTGGGGGACCAAAACCCTAGTTAGATGGCCAAATTAGGTCAAAAAACCCTAATTTGCAATCTTAAATAGACCTTGAGGGGTCACTTTCAGTACATTTGCACCTTTAGTCTTCATAATTTTTTTTCATTTTCAGCTTTGAGTTCCGGTCGAAATGGCACAATGACAACTTCCCAGGAATGTGTCAGAGAGAGTATGAGTGCACCAACAACCAGTCAACGCAAGACCCGTGGTATGTATCCCCTTCCCAACTTTTAATTTTCTCATTTTTCATGCATTAAATAGGGTAATAAACCTTTTTAGGCTAAGTGACACTATATAGTGTTGTTGTAAATGTTTGATCAGTGTAGAGTGGTCCTAGAATGGGCTGCATATGAAAATAGCACTACACGACACAATTTATAAACTAGGGCTTCAGAGGTCAAACTTGGCCTCATGCAAAAAATAGAACCGCGCAGCGCAGTTTAGAAATTAGGGTTTGTCAAAGTCTGTCACACAACGCAATTCTGAAATTTTCAAACTGCACTACATTTGCAAACAATGCCACAGTTTCTATTTCGAATAAGAAAATTCTACATAAAAGGTATATTTCCTTATGAGACTTGACATGGTGACTTCCCTTGCACAAGAGGAGCTTGATATACTTCATTTAAGGGAGCACAGATGGTCGGTGCTCGGCAGATTGCAGGGTATGCATGTGTACCTCCAAGAGTAGCTTGCTATTCTTGGCCTCTAGTATGTTGTGTGCATCCCTCCTGTTTGGACGCACTTAGGTATGATGATAGCTTTGGCTGAGTGGTGGCATAGTGAGACTTCTTCCTTCCATCTTCCTACTAGAGAGGCTACTATCACCCTTGAGGATGTTTGGCACATTCTCTAATTTCCCATTCATGGAGCTAGAGTGATTTATGATCGAGAGGAGGGTAGGGATGCCTGCTTTGATGTCATGGGTCTTGATGAGCTCATCCTATCTGATGGACAGATTGACCTAGAGTGATATCGGGGTAGAGCACCCACCTATAGGTTGATTGATGAGGCTATCATCTCTGGTCTTGTGGCACCCAATCAACAGGGCTGGTACTTCAGTCCAGGCTGGGGACTAGCATGGCAGTGGATGTGTGTTCAATGGGAGTGTTTTTCTTGGGCACCAGTGATGCTAGCATCCTTATACAAGGATTTTCATGAGTTCCCATATCTAGATAGTTGGGCCCTCGAGGCTGGACTTACTTTGTTACATATCTAGGCATGGGAGCAGATTCAAGTACTTCATCTAGATGTCACACTAGTTATCCTTGACATTGATGACCCGATTGTCTAGCGCTATGGCGGGGCTTAGATCCGCTTTACCCACACTAGTATAGGTGGCCTTTCCTACTGGCGACAAGTTCTTGATGAGATGAGGGAGTTCATCTAGAGACCCTGGATGGGCATATGCCCATGGTATGATGATTTAGAGTAGCTATTTTTCACCTAAAACGATAGATGGATGGAGGGTCAAGAGCATACTATGATAGAGCAGTATCTCCCAGATAGGGTGGCCCATCAGTTTGGAGAGATGTCAGACATACCGGATGACTAGTACGTGGCAATATTTTCCCATACTATAAGAGAGATGACATGGGGCCAACCCATCCCAATAGTTGAGGTAGTGTCCTCATTTATATAGCTAGTGGCTCGATCATGGCTATATGATCAAGGGCCAATAGATGCAGGGTTGACTTCAAGGTATAGATTCTGGTTCAGGCCTCCCTTGAGATTGACAGTTCTTGGCACAAAACTTCCATGATAGAGGCCCAGAGGTATGTTAGTTGGCAAGGGTAGAGGACAGGGGGCAGAGATGGCAGAGATGGGGACAAGGACAGAGGAGGAGATGGAACACCACCTCATCAAACACCTCCTAGATATTCAACACAACAGTCACCTCCACTGGTAGGGGAGCAGGATGGTCAACCAAGAGATGGGGACAAGGTAGTCCCATGGAAGCCACTAGTAGCATAGCCAGACCATAGAGATGTGTTGATCCAGTAGTTGTAGGGTCAGATTCAGGTATTGACTATAGAGAGAGATCAGGCTCGACAATAGGTTGTGACAGTTACTGCTGAGAGGGACCAGGCTCAATCCTAGAGGGATTAGGAGATTGGTCAGTGGAGGTAGTTGGAGAGTATGACCTCGTCATCCTGGGGTCGGTCAGTTTACCTATAGGATTACAAAGAGGTAGTCAGGGAGGCTGAGTATTATTGGCAACATTATAGATAGGAAGTGTCAGCAGCAGACTAGGATGAGGCCCCCAAAGGATCACAACGAGAGGCAAGTGGGAGAGGGCAGAAGCTAGTAGGGCTAGCCCCCTTGATCATAGAAAGTTCCATCTTTTATCCATGGGCCTTGATTATTTTCCCCTTTTGTATCATATACCAAGATTGTACACTTGATCCAATTTTTGTATCATGATAGTATTTTTTTGATGATATATATGAGATGGTTCGCCTTTATGATATGTCTTGCAATATATGATATGCAGATGCATTTTAATTTCCTATGTACTATGAGATGCTTTTGTTTTTTATGATAACATTATATGATGTATGCTTCTAATGGATGCATTTCTTTTTGTACTTTTTCCTATGCATTTTGATAGTTATGTGGTAAATGATATGCTAATGATGATGTATTGATGTGCAAATGATAAATGAAATGTGACTGATAAATGATATGCAAATGATTAATGATGGTAATGGATGCTAATAATATGAAAATGATTAATATGTCCTTAATGATTCATATATGGTGTGAAATGAATGTAATGTAATGATTTCTTAAGATGCTTAGAATAGACAAATCTATATTATTCCTCATAACTTAAGATGACGATAATGTGGTATGATCTATATGATATGATATGCACTTTATGCTAATGAATGGGTGGATGTAGGGTGTATGCTTTGGGGATGTTATGATTAGTTTTCATGATACTATGTTAGTATGAAAAGAAGATAGAAGAAATTATAGTCAATGAGTGATGTAGAATGATGGTGATTTTCTTACCAGGAGTCAGGATTTTCAAAGGGCCAATTACATTATTTCTGATAACACACATAGGTATGATGCATCAAGGTATAAAGAACCAGGATGGCATTGTACCCAATTTGATGGAATTTGACTTTAAAATAAGATAGGAGTATTCATGTTCACTCTTAGAATACAAAATCTTATTTAGGATGTAGTTTAGACATTCTAAACATCTCAGACCAAAACATAGGAAAGCAAGCTTTCTTGTGTGGTCAACAAGATATCTAAAACATCCCCCTCACAAATCAAACAAGGTACACATGACTAAGTTATTTTACAAGTGTATCCCACAAGCGCAGTAGATAAAAGAGACAATGATCATTGCTCCATTCCCTTATCTCTAAACCTATTTTGTTTAGGCATCATTGAGAGGTCCTTAGAATGAGCACAAAATAAGATAAGTCAAAAAGACCAAATAAAGTAAACAAACAAGCTAATGTTCTTCATACCGCTAGCCAAGACTAAACTAATATGAGACACTTGATGCTTATGTCCATTGTGGGAAGGGTTCATCCTAGGACATGTTGTGATAAGGGTTTTGGTGAGATGATTGGATGATAAGCTATTGATACTCCAAGTTGATTAGCTTGCATACTTACTGACCTAGACTTGAGACTTTGATGATTAGGTGTTCACTTTTGAACCTGCCAGACTTGCTTCTGACTAACTCACCAAAGGATGAAGGTGATGATTGCTTTATTATGAGTGATGATAATCGCGGGTGAAAGCGAGATGAGATGAAAGCACCTTTTTGGAATTTTCAGATATTTTGAGGCTATTTTGATTTTTTCAATGTTTTTGGATTTTTGAGATTTATGATGAAGGGACTAACCTAAATACCTATCCTAGGGGTCTCAGGAGCTGATCCGTACATTGTCCTTTCCTACGTTATACATGTAGAGACCACGTAGTTTGACTGACAACAAACTTGAATCAATGATAAGATAGATGGGCAAACAAATTACCATTTTATTGCGACGAATGCCTAAGGACTGGCCCAAAATGTCTTGGGGGATGATCAAAGATCAACCTTTCCTACGTTCAATCTTAGAGATAACATAGTCTGACTGACGTGAGACTTGACTCAATGATAAGATAAATGGGAAAACAAATTGTCATTTTATTGTGACAAATGCCTAAGGACTAACCCAAAATGTCTCGGGGGATGATCAAAGATCAACCTTGCCTATGTTCAAGCTCAGAGACGACGTATTTTGACTAGGTGAAAGACTGACAAGACTACATGATGAAATTTTGAAGACTTTTTGAGACTTTTCCGATGTTTTGGATTTTTGATTTTTTGAATGTTTTTGGATTTTTTGATGTTCTGGGAAGATCATAAAATATACACGAATCTGATATGATGCAAGTACGAGAACATGCCCCCAATGTCATGCGATAGACTACTTCAATAAATGCAAGACAAACTAACCTTATGAATATGCCAAGTACTACTATGATGGAATACGATACAACCACAAGATCCATCCACGGTATGGATGTGAATGAATGGATGGAAGGAAAATTAATGACATGTGATGGGATGAAATGAGTGAGTCATGCAGATCCTGGTGGATAAAGAATTCTTTATTTATGATTGGTGCCTATTTTTCAGGTTTTCACCAAGGTACTTATCGAAAGTGCCACCGAAGTAGTTTTCACTAGAGGATGATTTTTTCTCTTTACTCTTTTTAAATCCTTTTTTTGATTTTTAAATTTTTTTTTGTTTGGATTTTTGTATATTTTGATTTTTTTTCTTGTCACCAAGACACCTGTTTACCAGGTTTTCATTAGGATGACCATTTTTTCAAGACATTTTCTTTTTTTTTTGTATTTTTTGGTTCTATACTTTGAAAATTTTTAGGCATAATTTTTTTTGAGATGACAACTATTCATGGGTTGCTGCAAACATTCGCCTTCTGGTGTTGATAGTTGATATGCCCCTAACTTATAGCTTGTCATTATGATGAAAGGTCCCAACCAGTTGGGCTCAATATTTCCTTTGCTTTCTTGATTTGGCACATTCTTCTGGTTCTCTTTCAACACAAGTTCGCCAACTTGGAAGGTGTGTCGCTTGATCTTCTTGTTGTAGTTGTGCTTTAGGTAGATCTGATAGACTTGTAGATGATTGAGGGCATCCATGCACTATTAATCTAATAACTCCAGCTCGCTCAACCTTGAATTCTGGTATTCCTCATCTGTTATGAGGTTTTGCAATGATATTCTCAATGACGGGAGCTCAATCTCAATTGGAAGGATGGCCTCTGATCCATAGACCAAGTTGAACGGGGTGGCTCCTATTGGCATGCCGATGCTGGTGCAGTAGGCCCATATGGCAGGATTTAGTTGTAGATGTCATTCATGACCAAAGTCACTGACTATTTTCTTAAGGATTTTTAGAATGGTTTTGTTGGTAGCTTCTTCTTGGCCATTGCCTTGGGGGTAGTATGGAGTTGAAAAGCAATATTGGATTTTGAATTTGTCACATAATTCATAGATCTCTTGATTCTTGAAAGGTGTCCCATTATCAGTGATAATGGATTGGGGGACACCATATAGGAAAATTATATAGTTTAGGGTGAACTTGGATATCTACTTTCCAGTTATGTAGGTCATAGGAATTGCTTTGACCCACTTCGTGAAATACTCTGTGGCGGTGATGATGAATTTATGGTTGTTGGATGAGGTGGGTGTGATTATTCCTATGAGATCGAGCCCCCATTGTGACAAGGGCCATGGTGTGACAATAGGATGGAGTTCCTGAGCTGGTGCATTGATAAGGTCTCCATGTTGCTAGCATTGTAAACAATTTCCAACAAATTCATATGCCTCTTTTTCCATTGTTGGCCAGTAGTACCCAGTTCTTAGCAATTTTTTGGCCAAGCTCATACCACTCAAGTGTGAACTGAAAGTGCCATTATGTACCTCTGTTAAAGCATTCAGTGCCTCCTCAGGATTTAAACAATGTAAAAGGGTTCGCTCAATGCTCCTACGGTAGAGAGTTTGTCCTAGGATGAAAAAATGTAAGGACCTTTTGACAAAGGCCCGTTTGAGGTTTGGGGTTATGTCAACTGGGAGGACTCCTATTCTTAGGTAGGTGTAGATGTCGTGATACCAGGGATCACTAGGACCAATGATTTCACACACATATTCTGACTTTGGTACGTCAAATGTGGGTATGAAAAGCTGCTCTACCAAGAATTCATGTTTTGAGACATTGTGAGGGATATCCAGTAAGGATCCAATTGTTGCCATGGCATCAAATCCTCTATTTTTAGCCTTTGGTATCTACTCAAAGGTGATATCAATGAATGATTATTTGAGGATTTCCACTAACTTCTTGTATGGTGTGAGCTTGTCATCCTTAGTTTTGTACTCGTCGTTGACTTGGTTGATAATAAGCTGTGAATCCCCATAAACCTTTAGTGCCATGATCTACCATTGTGCCACAATCTTGAGACCTATGGTTAAATCCTCGTACTCTGCAATGTTGTTAGCACAAGGGAATGCCAATTTGTAGGATCTAGGTATACAATCCCCTTGTGGGGTGATGAAGAAAACAACCGCTCCTGATCCATGTTATGTGTATGAGTTGTCGAAGTAGAGTTTCCAATGATCGACTATGTTGAGATTAAAGATGGACTCATCTGAAAATTTTGATATGAGTGGATTCTCTGAATAGATTGGAGCCTTTGACAGTTGTTCTGGAATGACTTGTCCTTTGATTTTTTTTCACTCCACAAATTCAATGTCATGTTCCAATAGTATCATGACCCACTTAGCCATCCTTCTTGTAAGCATTTACTTTGATAGTAGATACATTAGGGGATCGATTTTGGTGATCATCTTAATGTGATGAGCTAACATGTAGTGTCTGAACTTTTGGGTTACAAACACAACTACTAGGCAAGATTTTTCTATTGGTGTGTAGTTGAGCTCATGCCCTACCATTGTTCTTTTGATATAATAGATGGCCCTCTCTATCCCATTTTCATCGTGTTGAGCTAAAAGAGCACCAAGGGTTGTTGTTGGTGCTGAGATGTATAAAATCAGTGGCTTTCCTATAATGGGTGGCATTAATACTATTGGCCTGAGTAGATATTCTTTGATTTTTCTAAATACCTATTCACACTTTTTTTCCCACTTACATGCTACTCCCTTGTGGAGTAGATGTGAATATGCAATCTGTTTGTCTACCAATTGCGCTATGAACCTCCAAATGGATTGGAGTATGCCCTACAAGCCTTTGAGCTATTTTAGTGTCCTCGGTGCCTCCATGCCAAGGATTTCTTTAACCTTTGTGAGATCCACCTCTATTCCCCTCATAGATACTATTCATCCCAGAAGTTTTCCTGATTGTACCCCAAAGACACATTTCTTGAGGTTGAGCCTGACCTTGTACTTCTCTAGTCTGTCAAAAATTGCACTTAGGGTTGCTATATGATTTTGTCTCTTCTTTCATTTGGCCAATATATCATCCACGTAATCTCCATCAGTTTTGTGTATCATGTCATGAAATATTTGTTTCATGGCCCTCTGATATGTAGCCCCTACATTTTTTATCCCAAATGGCATCATATTCTAGCAGTAGGTGCCTCATGGGCATGTAAATGCCATCTTATGTTGGTCCTCCTTTGTGATCATTATCTGGTTATACCCCGAGAAGCCATCCATCAGTGATACAATCTCATGTTCGGTTGTCATGTCCACTATCATATCAATGTTAGGTAGTGCAAAATCATCCTTGGGACATGCTTTATTGAGGTCTTTGAAGTTAGTGTAGATACAAAAGCCCCCATTTGGTTTTGAAACTGGCACAAGATTGGATAACCATTTTGGATAATCAATTGGTCATATGAAGCTGATGTCCAAGATTTTCTACAATTCCATCTTGACTAGCAAGGCTGTTTGGGGATGCATTTTTCTTAATTTTTGTCTAACTGGCTTTGCTCCAAGGTAAACAACCAAGTGATGAACCACAACTTTCGGATCCAATCCCAACATGTTAGCATAGGTCCATGCGAAGTTCACCTTTATTTCCTTTATAAATTCTGCCAATAGTTCTTGTTATTCTATTAGAAGTGATTTGACATAGAAGGTGATTTGTGGTGTTTCCTCCATTCCCAGATTGATAGGATTACACTGTTCCGCCAAGACTGTCGATTTCTCTTGGTGAAGTGCAGCAAGGGGGATATTAAATCCTTCATCTTTTGGGACCTTTGAGATGTTTTCACCATTATATGTGTCCTTTATTTTTACTATTCTTTGGTTAGACAGTGCCACAGTGTGGTTTTCACTCCATGACCCCAAGCTTATTCTCGTTCTTTTTCTTTTGCGACATAAGGACTCAATCATCTCCCCATAATATGCTTGTGTGTCTAGCGTGATGTCAAACCCAACCTTGTGATCTCTGCATGGAACTGTATCCCTTAGTCCCATGAAAACTGAGAGTGCCTCATCATTTTCGAATGAGTCCAAAACCGGTGGTCCTCATTGTTCATAGTTGATGAGTTGAGGGTACACTAGGTTTATTTTGTGAGTTTGGTGATTTGAATCAATGGGTGAGGCACTAATTACAAGTAAGGTGGAATCCTCAAAAATAATAGAAATGCTAGTTATGGTATCCTCATCATCACTATTGTTGCAAACATTAATTACATCAAAAGTGAAATTATCTAGGGGTAGACCTGTGGAAATGGGTAGTTGAAGGGTGACTATCAATACTTGAGGAGGGCACCTGAATTCTCTACTAGGAGTACTTTTTCCACATACAGTTATACTCAAAGGGGTACACTCAAGGCCAAGGTTTCTCATTCTTCTTTCTACAACAATGGGCTCTAGTCATCCATCATTATTTCTTCCAAGGCTTCCATTTTTGTTATAGCCCATACCAAGCATAATTTGCAATCCTCTATTGGTTTCATCCATGGATAGAGTGGGAGTGGGTCTTTCATTATGGTATAATGTTCTTGAAGTGTCTCCCTCATCTACATTTTCCCGACTTAGATCCCCCAATGGAAAAATATAGAACGATTTTCCCTAATAGTGTGGACAGGTGTTTTAGTTGGTCGAGGTTGCCCATGTGACCTAGGAGATTGTGGTAACTCTTCTACAAAAAAAATAGTCTTCTTCATTCTGTATTCTTTACATCCATTGTTTTGGATCATGATCTTGATTTTAGATATATTAGGGATGGAGGGTGTCTTTGTTGTAGAAGTGGAGGCAAGGTTAGATGGGTCTATGTATGAAGTGGATGGGCCTTCATAATTTTTTGGTACTTGGGGGATTTTATAAAACTTAGCTTCCAAGATTTTGCAATAGGCAAATGGTTTTAGATCACCATGTATTGTGACCTCCTCATTCTGGTATAGGAATTTGTTGCATTCATGGAATGTTGAGGCAACCACCTTCATTACATGGATCCATGGGCGTTTTAGGAGGATGTTGTATGGTAGGTTGAGATCAAGTACTTGACAAGTGGTTTCCATGATTGTTTGTCCCACTTGGATTGGGATTCTGATAGTGTGTTGAGACACTCTTTCTTGATCATCGTATGCTCTTATGGTGATGCATTTGTTCTTGTCAATGGATTCCTCAGAGAATCCCAAGTTCTTTATGAGTTTGAGCGAACATATGTTGAGGCCTGCACCTCCATCTACTAGGACCCTTTTCACTTCATTTTTGTGAATCAACACTTGAAGGTGAAGTGCAAGATTGTGAGATGGATGGGCGGGGAAATATTGATTGGAGAATGTGAGGATATTTGGTGTAACGATATTATCAACCATAGACTATAACTATTTCATATCAAGGGTGGCGGAGATGGTGGATGGAACTAGTGCTTCATCGAGGATTTTCCTAAGGGTGGTGGAAATTTTCAATAATTCCATCATGGAGATTTGGGCGGGGGTTCTCTTTAGCTGGTCAATGATGCTATAGTCATAGGGAATGGATTTTGTATTTGAAATAGGGGTCTTAGATGGCTGTGATACCCCTACAAGAGTAACCTTGCTGCCAAGTGTTGTGACTCCACAATCAACATTGGCTCCTTTGATGTTAATGACCATGACCATCTTGTCTATGCATGTGACAATGTCCTCATATGCAAGGTTTGCACTAGCATACTTTTCCTTCCCTTTGTTGTTCCCTTGGTTATTTCCTTGATTATCATTCGGCATCAGATTCATGTATATTTTAAGGTCCTAATTTCTAGATGGTTGTTCAACATTTATGATCTTGTCCTCAATGAGGCCCTAGATGATGTTAATGACTTTGACCATCTTGTCTACGCATGTGACAATGTCCTCATACACAAGGTTTTCCCTAGCATACTTTTTCTTCCCTTTGTTGTTCCCTTGGTTATTTCCTTGATTATCATTTGGCATCAGATTCATGTATATTTTAAGGTCCTGATTTCCAACTGGTTGTTCAACATTTATGATCTTGTCAACAATGAGGTCCTGGATGATTTTTTTTAACTTCATGCAATTTTTGGTTGTGTCCCTTGATTTTGTGAAAATCATAGAGGAGATTTTCATTGTACCATGGTGTTTTTGTCATGGGTTCCGCATATTGCTCAGAGTTGGATATTTTGATAAGGTTTTCCTTAACCAGCTTCTTCATTATGGATTCAACTGATTCTCCAAGGGCTGTAAATTTCTACTTGGGGGGATATTTTTTTGGGGGAGGTGGTCCTCCTTGATTACCCAAGTTATTTATTTGGTTGTTAGGAAGCGGTTGTTGTTGTGCCACTCTATTAGTTTGCACATTATTTTGATTATGATTATGCGGTTGATGGGTCTAGATGTTCTTCTTAGAGGCACTGATGACCACTTTAACATTGACCACTCCATCATTTGTGATATTTTTATTCCTTGGCCATGTTCAAGGTTTATCATTATAATTGGTGGATAGGAAGTTATCCTGTTGTGGAGGAAATTTCGATGCACCTCCTCACAGAGTAAGGGCTCTTTTGATATTGAGCACCTTTGGGATCAACTGATCATATGTTGTCATGCATTGCATTTTGAATTAGCATGCCAAGTTTTCATCTAGATTGGATATGATTGTGCAAACTTGTTGTTCTTCTGGCATAGTCCACTTGCTTTGATTGGCCTTGGATCACCATCTTTCCAAGAAGGATGCGAAGAACTCTCATTTTCTTCATTTAAGCATTGATAGTTCCTCCAAACTAACATCTGCACCCATGTTGAATGCGTAGTTTTTAAGGAAAGATTCCACAATTTCTTGGAAATTTTTAATCCCTATGGGTAGGCGATAAAAAAATTCCATGGTAGGACCAATTAGACGTCAAGGTAAAATTCACATTAGATACGTGTCGTCATATGCGACCTCCATGCAATGCACCTAAAAATCCCTGACGTGATTTTCAAGGTTTCCCGTCCAATTATATTTATCAAATTTGGGGATCTCAAATCCCTTCGAGAATGGTACCATTTTGAGACCTCTGTCCAATGGATAGGGGCACAAGTTTCCAGACATTCTTGTTGTTTTTCCTGCTTGGAGGTCCAACACCTATTATGAGAGCAGTTTGATTTGTGTTGCAACATCATTTTTGGATCAGGAGGTGGGATGAATGTGTTTTGAGGTTTTTGCGGTGTTTGATTGATGAGAGGGGTATTGGTGGGGGTTTGTAGCAACATCTGTTATGCATTTAAGGCCTACTAATATGCCTACATTTGTGCCAACTATGCTTGTTGTTGATCTTGTTGTTGTTGTTCCAAAAAAGATTGTTGTTGGTCTAGCTCCTGTTGTTCCCATAAGCTTGGTATTGGTCTAGTTGTTTTTGCACCAACAAAGCTTGTTGTTTAGCTTGCTGTTGTGCCTAACAATCTTGTAGGGCTTGTTGGTATGCTTGTTGATGAATTGCTTGTAACTATGCATGGTATTGTTCTTGCGCTTGTTGAGCTTGATATTAGGCTTGAGCTTGAGCCTATGTTTTTGGCTTGCTTGCACGACTTGTGTGGCTTGTCTAGCTTGTGCAATTTGTTGGGTAGCTAGTTGTGCTTGTGCTTGTTGAGCAACCTATTGTGCAGCTTGTTGGTTTTGTTGAAGAACCCTTTGATGGGTGGCCTTTTGGTGGGATTGGCGATGGATTGGGAATGGTGCTAACCATTGTGGTGGGCAAAGGGGTTGTGTTATTAGCTGGGACTTGGGCTGTTGGTGGTGTGGTCGAGATGCTCGGTCCTTGAGAAAGTATGTTTTGAGGGATTTTGGAACCAGTTGATGTATTTACCATGTTGGTTTGAATGGATACCACCTATTGTTGTGATGTCGTTGGAAAAAGGAGAGGATTTTATATGATGCTTGGATTTCTTTGATTTGAGAAGCTAGCGGTGGGTAGGGGGGAAAGACCCAACCCAAGAGGTAATATAGATGTAAGCGGAAATCGAGGGAATCATGGTATGTTCCCTTGGAAGAGTGATGATGAGAATGGGTCAATGACTCCCGATGTTTCGAACAAACCACCTTCTCCTTGCGATAGAGAAGTTTGTATGTTTAGAAGATAGATTAGTGTTGCATGGAATGATGATGAGTCCACGTGATTATGGAAAGTAAGTGGGACATATGAGTATGATGGATTCACCAGGATAGAGTTATCTGGTGTGGTGTTGATATTTACCTCTCTATTGTTTACAAGGCAATTTCTTTTGTAATTCACGAAACATGGCACTTCCCTTGTTAACAATTGGTGAGGTTGGTATGATTGTTGATATGGTTTGGGTAATTTATTGAGAGATGTTTTGAATTGACATTGGGGGTATGCTTGCAAGAGGCCTTTCTACACTAGTACTTACGTCAAGGTCAGAAGGGAATTGGGTCCCTCCTTTTGTTAACGTGCGTATGTATAGAGAAGGATTAAGTTTTAGCATGGCATTGAAAATTCTGTGATTCTATGGATTTTGAATCATTTCGGTTATTCCTTTTGTGTCATTCCCAAGTCCTCGTGAATGATGTCCTCTTCATAGCCTTCCTCTTGAGTATTTTTTCATGGTAGAGAGGAGTTGTTTGGGGGATTTATTGATCCTGTAAGGTTTACTTCGGAGGTTTCTTGACTTAAGTCACTTGAATTTGATGTTTCTTTGTTGTTTTCCATGTTCCTCTTGTGTTGTGATCTTGTTTGGACCATAAAATAGAGATTATTTGATCTTAATCCTTAGGCACAAAAAAGAAGAAGAACTAGGAGAGTCCAACGATCAAAGGATGATGATGGCGATGAGAAAAATGGATGATGCAGATGAGTGAAACTCTTGAAGAACTTTTAGGGGTGATGCTAAATTTTTAGGGCTTGGATTGATTTTGATAGTTTGACTAGGTGCTTTAAGCCAAACAAGATGATGGTGAACTTGTAAACCTTAGGAAGTTGTGTTATCCTAGAGAAAAATTGTATAAGAGAATGAATTGGCTAAGTGTGTTAAGCCAATCAAAATGATCATGAACTAGTAGACTTTAGGAAGTTTCATTATCCTAAAGGTAAATTTGTTCAAGAGGATTGATAATTTGACTAGGTGTGTTAAGTCAGATAAAGTGATATTGATTTTGCCTTTAATTTTAGCATAAATGATGTTTCAAAGTTCTCAAAATTCTATTGGTGGGATGAGATTTGATTGATGGAGAGATTGATCAGAGTGATGGTTTTGATCCTAGACCTGACCTAGACTAGACTCTTTTTTACAAGACCTCGGTATTGAAGAACATGCCATACTTCCTTTGTGAGAAAAGAAAACCTTTGAAAAAGAGTTGGATTTTTTTGACAATAGAACTCATACAAACCTGGATTTTTCTTTGAAGCTTTCTTTTATACATTATACACCAATCTTTCTCTAACTTCAAAAATCCTTTTGAGTCGCTCCTCATGAGCTTTTAGGCTAATCTTATTGAATTTTGGTTTTTAAATTTTGACTTTACGGGAAATCATTTGAGGAAACACATGTGTGAGGTCCAATTGTTCTTATCTTTGTTTAATGAATTCCTTTTACCAAAAGAACTTTCTTGATTTATGATTTCAAACTAAATGTCTATGTCTCGATTCGTTTTCATTCCACAAAATCCATTATGTGAAAATCAAGGTTTTAAGAATATTGTTTCCTAGGTTGACTTTAGCGAGAACAAATAATGATCAAACTCAAACATTTAGAAACCTCTAAGGATGGAATCCCTAGGGCAAGCAAGAGCACATAGATTTTTCAAGGGTATTTGTTTTCTCCAAATGGTTTGAAATTTCAAAGATTTTGTGAATGTTTGTTTCTCAATGTTTTAGAACTAAGCAAGGTGTTTTGATTTCAAGAATATCAACAATCCCTAGGCTGAAAAGATAATATTTGTTAGGTTCCCACTTGGACAAATCCAGCTGCACATATTCAGTGTGGATGATTTGATGCTTGACCATACAGGCTCCACCTTATAGTGAACTCGCTTCTTGGGTCAACCAAGCATCAGTACCCATGAATCTCCCATGACATACTTTTCATCTCTACAAAAAACCACATGTATAAGGTGGGGAAACTTCAAAGGACATGACCTTTTGCACCAACAAATAGGTAGGATTTTAGCCTTTTCTAAACAAGAGGTTTTAATGTGGGCATTTTTTTTGTAGGGGACTCTCTAGTACAGCAAGAGACCTTTGTTGCCCTTCTCGTTAGAATAATACTCATGATATTGGCCTTTGTTCCAATACCCTCACTTATATCCCAGGTGGAAGTCGCTTGGCTTTAATGTGTTCCTGGTTGTGTCATTCCCTTGGGCGATTACTTTTCCCACAAGACAGGTCCGCTAAGATAAAAAAAATAAAGCAAGCATATCCCATAGTTCAATCAACCTTCATTGAAAAACAAAGGGAGAACACTTGCAATATGCCACGCTCACACTCGCAATATGCCACGCTCACACTCGCATTATGCCATGCTCACACTCACAAGATTGGTTCAATTTTAATCCAAAAAATGAAGTGTGGAGACAATTATTTTACTCAACTTAAGATCACCAAAAGAGATTTTGATTCTCAAGATCACCGTGAGGTGCCAGAGAAGCGCATACGTCCTTTTGATGATATTATCTTGAATAAATAATTACAAAAAAAAACAACACTTGTTCATTTTAAGACCACAAAGTAAAATGAATTCTTTTTAAAGCATCAAATCAAATATAAAGTTTTTTTGTTCAATTGTTAAACCTCCACCAAATCTAGTAAATTGTTCCTAAGGTTCTTTTTAAGCCTTCTGTTTGAAAATTTTGAGAAAGAAATTTGTGTTGCTCTTTTTAGAGCCCAAAATAAAAATCATTGTTTCCCAAGGCATAAAAGATAACAAATTCCTTTTAAAGGAGATTAAATCTTCTCTAAAAGTGTTAAAAAACACTATAGTGTTCAAAAAAACTTTGTATAGGATGAGGTTGATGTCCCCATGGAATCTTCCATTTTGCTTCCTTCCCTGCTTTTACATGCAAAATAATCAAAACTAGAAGATGCAGAGGTAGTAAACAAGTCAAGAAATCAAAAAGCTAAAAATAAAATAGCACATGTTAAAAAAACAAGATTTAAATTTTTTCCTATCAGCTTGCAATGTAGTTAGCAAATGCGACGCAGTTTGGAAACTCAATGGCATAATATAGTGGTGTACCTTGACAAAGTGTGGAGCTCTACAGAAAACAAAGAGCGTGATTGTGGTAGAATTTTGAAATTTTGAAATATAGCATCGCATGACTGTCAACAGCGTAGTGTCCTATGTACACAAAAAAAATGTTACAAGGAACAATTTTTTTGAAAAATGTGATGAAATCCTTGATATTTTCTCTCCTTCTAGTGCCAAAATGTGAACCCTAGTTTTATACCTGCACAAATGCAACAAACACATTATTAGCTCAATATGTAAGGTAAAACAAGGATTCCCCATGAAATCAATTTACAAAACTTAAATACAAAGAAAATGAAGAACAATGCAGTAAACCAAATCAAACCTATCTAAGCAAATAAAACTCTTGATCCCATGGGGGAATTGGTGTCAATTGATGTGTCAAAATTGGCCCTTTCCCAACTCCTTTGTTGCAATGTTGATGATGTGTGGATGATCAAATCTCCTTGATGAGATTTTGGCATAACCTAGCTATGAAATCATGAAATTATGAATACTTTGGAGAGAAATGGACAAAATTAGCTCTCGATGTGAAGAGAGTAACTTTGCATGAACTTGTAGATGTTGAATTAGAGGAAGAACCTTTCATTTATAGATTTCCAGAATGGAAAAGAGAGATAAATTGAGAAATGTGAGATCATTCAACATCCAATGGCCAAGTGTCACTTGTCAAGATGTGAATGGTTGAAGGTTGTGCACATTGTGGCCAAAGTGTCAATAAATGCAATTAGGTGGAATTTGAAATTGAGGAAATGATATGTGAAAGGGAAAAAGGAATGAAATAAATTCCACTTGGCTCAATGCACAAGGACATGTAAGAGGAGTGAATTCCTTGTTGGAAGTACCCATCCACTTGGAATTTTGAATTCAAACTTGAGGGAATACTCCTTCCTTATTCTATGTTGAGAGAAAATAGGCAATTAAATAAATCAAAGTAATTGATTTATTTTGCAAGTTGCATTCTCTAAAGGATTTTAGTGATTGAGATTAAATTAATCAAGATTTGATCAATTTAATGAGGGATTAGATGATTTGACAATTTTGATTCAAATTTATGAGTTGATTTACATCAGAATTGAGAGGAAAGGATTAATTAAATAAATGTTTTGGATTTATTTAACCAAAGGGGATAATGTTATATTAAATTAAATAAGGTTTAATTTATTCAATTTGATGAGAAGACTTTATGGATTTAATCAAATAAAATGAATTATTTAATTAAAAGGTATTTTAGGGTTAATTAAATTAAATTGATTAATTTAATCAATAGGGGAGAAAGACCTAATTAAGAGATAGAAGGTGGTGATAAGTTGAGAGTGTGATTCAGGGTGAAATGTCATTAATAGTTAGGATCAAGTGTGTCGGATTGAATTGTACATTTTCCATGTCTACACTTACCAATCAACATGTTTTTGGTTACATTTGTCACAGTTTGGATCTCTTCAATAGCAACAACTTTTTGTTTTTATGTAGCAAGCAATGATCTGAGCACTTTAGCAACAATCTCTAATTATTCCAATGTTCCACCAACATATCTAATAGTACACATAGGTTCATTCACTCTATGCAGAAAAAAAGTAATGAACATCTCATCTTCACCCATTCTCAATGTTTCACATTTCCCTTTCAGGCTTTGGAGCTCAGCAATATTCACATGTGTATCACCTTCATACAAAGTATCCAACTTTAGCTCCATTATATTTGTCATTTCAGAATCATTCAAAACACTTAACAATGCTTCCTTAGGCCTGATATTTTACTTTCCTTCCTTAATCTCATCTACAGTAGAATGACCATTCTATCAGATGATATATATATTCTTTGTAATTATCTAGTAGGGTTCACCAATGCATCTTGAATGACACTCCATTCAAGTCTTCCATAGATAACAATTTGTTTCATCAAATCTCATAATATCCTTTTTATATGTCACCATACTAGATCATGTCAAGCAATCAAGATTCTCTAGAGGAACCTACTCTGATGCCAATTGTCGGCAACACAAGGGAAAACAATTGAGGGGGGGGTAAATTAATTGTCACAAAATTATATTTATTAAACTTATTCTCAAATTCGATAAATAAACATGAAAGCATAAACCATCACCACGTCAAAAACACACATAACACCAATATTTTTTACGTTGAAACCCTGCTAGAGGAAAAACCATGGTGGAGGTTAATCCACAAGATTATACTCTGATAAAAGTATAGTAAATGGGGAATGCACATGCATTTAGGCACACTGCCTAGAGCTTACTACTCAAATACAAAAAGGCTTACTGCCCAAAGGAAGACACACTATCTTACAGTCACATTTGGATTACATCCGAAGATTTAAAATGAGAAAATAACATCTACTAATGCATGATTACAATTTTGGTTAAGCACATAAACACTTTCTTCTGCTCACTCTTCTTCACACTTTACTTCTACCTTCGAAATATTAGAACATTATTTGCACATAACACTGGCACATACCACACCTCTTTCATGCCTCAAATGGTATAAACAGTTACTCATATATATCCACATCTAAGGATAACATCAACTACATGCCGACCTAACAAAATGTAAAATGTGTAGAAACTATCGGCCCAAAACAATAAACAATTTATCAATGTAAATCAGCCAATGTTGTCCAAAACATAATAAGGACCCAAAACAACATGTCTCAAACATGAAACACCTTAACCAATTATGCCTTGAATATCTGTAACATGCTGCAATCACCCTGTCAGCCATGATCATGAAAAACATGAACTCATAGAAGAAAATCACCAATCACAAGTACAACGATCAATGCAAACCAACAACTAAGATAGAGCACAATCTAGAAACATCCACAAGCATCATGAATCACCACAAAAGCATCCACAACAACTCAAATTACTAGAATCACATCATCTTCTTTCAGGAACACCAACTAAAGCAACAAAATAACTGTTAGAATACTGATACTCGTAACTTGATCAAATCTTCATGCGAAGCTCTAAAATTTCATTTAGATAAACTAGATATACTAGTCAAAAAACTATTTAATCTACAATCTCTTATCATCAATATACTGAGCTAGCCACCATACTGAACTTCACTACACCATCGACAACCTACAACTGATTTTTTTACAAATTACTCAATATCCTTGACATATACAACCTTAAATACATTAATTCCAGGGTGATCCCATAATACTGGTTTACAATTTTTGGGCAAACTGGACACTAAACTAATTTTTTTTAACTAATTCTTCCCTTTCGAGCTCTTATAGCGGATAAACCGTGAGGAATTTAAAGATGATGAAAACTAGTGATTTGTGAAGTTTTGTCTATAGATTCTAAATCTATTTTTTTCAGAATTCTTGGAATCAGATTGCACTTCTTTTTCCATCTCCTTTGAAAAGTATCTTTTTTTTAAAAACAACATTTTTAAGGAGTGATGCTCACTGTATACAACATAACTTTTTTTGTATGAAGGATAAAATTCTATTTTTTTGGGTTTAGATTTTTAACTATGATATCTAACTAGTTCATTTGGTTTCATAGTGGGTATGTGCAAGATCGTGATGGGCCAAAAAGTGACGATATGTAAGCCATATGATGACCCATGTGGTTGACGACTTTTTTTTTTACCCAAAATTGATGAAACGAAAAGGGTTTTTAGAGGATATTCTCAGCTTTCTACCAATATAAATTATGATTTACTTTGAATTTAATCAATAATTATCATTCATTTTTAATTAGAATTATGAATAAAGTCCTGACTAATAAACATCTATAACTTTCAAACAATATCACATTTTTTGAATTCGAAACATGCGTCACATTCTATGCTTTTCATAATATAGGATTAAAAAAAAAAAAATGAATTTCATGAATTTTTGACCAAGTGAAGGTGGTTAGACAGACAAAATTTTATATTTTTTAAAAGTTGTAATAGAAAAATCATAATTAATTATTTACTTGGAAAAAAATTATAAAAAAATATGCATCACATTGGGACATGAGTCCTCTACTTATATCTAAAATATTATAAAAAATAATTACCATTTTATTGTGGTTAGGGTGGTGAGACAGACACCTACTTCTTAGTTTTACCCTGAAATTTAAATACTCCTACACTGAAATTTCAAATTCTCACCAAAATAGATTTTTTTTTTTAAAAGAAAGGTCTAGTAGTTTAAAAACTACATCCAATTTTCTACATGTCTTTTTATTGCCACTTAAGGGCCTATTTTCTCCATGATGATCCTGCACATACCGTAGTGTTTTATTACATATTTTTTCGTTAATCAAGTTTAGAAGTCAAACCAATTAAAACTTAGACATAGGCGGACTATATACAACATAAATTATTTTGTATGCATCAAAATTCAATTATTATTTTTTTAATGGATCAAGGACATCAATACCCAGCTTGAAAATATTTTTCAAAATTTTATTTTGATAATCTGCTATTTTTCCACATATGCAAAACAAACAGCTTATTTTTTGGTGAAAAGCCTATGTTTAATAAAACTAAAAAAAAAAAACATAATAAAACCAAAACATATTAAAATTATATTGTTTGGATAGCTCATTCTGAGGAAAACAATAATCATTTGAAATAAATTTTAAATGAATTTATTTGATCCCCAAAAGGGTATATCAAAAGTGATTTTTTATCAACATTTTGATAAGTGTAAAGGAGACTTCATTATAGGTATGGTTTAAAACTAGTGGGGTTATATCCAAGGGGGTTTGATCTAAGGTGGTTTGATCAAACCCTCTTCAATTGGAATCATTAAAATGGAACTTTTAAAGGCCCGAATCATTATATTTTCTAAACATATGTGATTTCAACAAAAATCAGAATCTCCCAGAAATTGTAAACCAGCTTTGTGAGATCACCCTCCAATAGTGTTGAGCAACAACAGTGAAAAATAAACTATTTCAAAAATAGAGCTTGAACCCAACAAAGCCTATGAGGGAGTGTTTAACAAAACTATGACCTTCTTACAATTAAGACTCTTTTTCTTGTGCATAGTTGTCCAAAAAGAATCGAAAAGCGAAATTGAGAAATTTTGATCAGAAGGGGTAGACTCCCTTCTAGAATTGCAAACAATAGGAACAACTAATACTTTAGGTGAAGCATCTGAAACCAAACCTGAAGTAGCAAGATTTACAACATTAGTTTCCAAACTAGGAGCAACAAGGGCCTCAAGGGAGGAAACACACATAGCATTAGGAGCAACCATGTCCAAAGATCACACAACAGTAACTATAGGGGAAGCAACATCCACCTCAACTGAAGTAGGTGTAGTATGAACCTACACAGAAAAAGCCTCTAGAGGAGCAGTGTCAAAAAAAATAGTAAACCTCTACATTGACAGAGAATGCTACTCACTATAAAAATAATATTCAACATCAAGGAACATTGTTAAATGTTTTAGAACATTCTTCCACCACGTGGAGGAAGAACTAGGACAATCCCCACAAGGACAGTCACGATCCAGCTGTCGAGTAGCAAAATAATGTCTATAGAGAAAAGGGCTACCTTCATAATCCACTAGGTAAGACTAGGACAAACCATTAACCTAGAGTACAACCTCTCCAGGTAAAGCCTGAGAGAAATCAATTTCAACAAAAAATCTTGCAAAGGAGGTGTGAGTAAAATTCTTGGAACAATGTCTACTTCAAAAATCTACCAAGAGCATTTCTAGTGTCCTCAAAAGTAGAGGAGAACTGAAAATGTAAGGGGAGATACGAAAATCTCACCCAAACAGGCATAAAATTAGTGGGCTCCTTCAAGGGGTTGAAGGAATGAACCCAAGGCCTCATGGATAGGGGATGAGAGTCCCATTCCCAAAGTCCATGATCCAAAATTTCCTGTCTATCTTTAGAATAGCAAAAGCCATCTACAAAAACCCTCTAGTAGAAGGATAAATCATCATCCTACCTTCTACCACCGTAGACTAGTTTTTGGAAATCTAAAGATGTAGCTCAAAGAGTGGATGCCACCATTGGAAAAACCTACAAATTAGGACAATTTTTGAATAGGCATCAATATTGTCAGAGACATCCTTGTCTAGAGCGATAACAAGGGTAGATCCAACACAAGGTAATGGCTGCACATAGCCCGCCCCAACAATCATTTTTCCATACCGCATCCATAAAGGACAATTGAATAGGTCTCTTAGTAGAAAAAGAACCCTCATGGAACCCATCTCTAGGTCACTTTGAAATAGGAGAATACTCACAGAGCCCAACTACAGGCAAAACAAGGTCTCCCTTAGCCCCAATCACCAACGGTGAACTCGACAAAGGCATACGGTCCACAACTAAGTCATATCCACATGTTGAAGCAGCAAGTACGACTGTCTCAAAGGGGTAGTAGCAATGGTTAGGAGAGCGGGGGGGTTTCAAATCAGCCATAGAGCGGGAGATATCAGAGAAACCATCCATTGATATGTTTGTTTAAGACACTATTTTGTGTTGAGAAGATGAAGTTAAATTGTAAAATAAATAAAACAAACTTATTTTTCCAAATTTTAAAATATTTATTTGAATATGATGTAGCCAAGAAAAAATTAAAATAATCAATGGTAAGTTTAATCTTTCCCTATACAAACGAGGACAAAACCACTCAAAGATTCGGAGATTTAAGGACAAAACCCTTAATTTCTCTTGACAAGTTAGATAGAAATTTAGGAAACATTTCAAGACATTTAATATTTTCCAATATTTTAGCTGGCTTGTCATTAAAAAGTATGAATGCTTGATTTTCATCTTATAATGTCGATAAGATAAATTTAATTATACTCATGGATTTTTGGTTAGATTTGTTTGATTATTTATTCAAGTATTCTACTTTATTCAATCAAAAAATCAATTTATTTTTGAAAATTGTTTGATTGTTTGAACTATTTTGAAAAGAACAAGAATATGGTTTAGAAATAAATTATGTAATAATTAAACTAATTTAAGATAAAAATAAAAAAATAATTAATCATAGATCTAAATTTTAGTTTAGATTGAAAAAAAATAGAGAAATTAAATAATTATATTTAACTAAAAATAATTTCTCTAATCTACTAAAAAAATAATTTAGAATAAGTAAACAATATTATACACTTGGATAAAGAGAAATTCAAGGTGTAGAATGATTTTTTAGTGACCAATCAGTCGTCAAAGACCTAAATACATCGTATCATTTCTCTTATAAGCTAAATACTCCCTATAGTTGAACGAAGGTAGGAAGTTCAAACAAATGGACTGAAGAGAAGCACAAGAAGGGGTTTTTTCTTTGCGACTACTATTGAGTTGTTTGGAAAATTGATGGATTGAATTATAAGCTAATGGTATGGGACATACATTCTTAGGGTAATTCCAAACAACACTAATTTAATTTCTACACCTCAAATTTATACTTTTGATACACTTCTAGATATAGTATTATAATTAAAATACCACCCTATTTTTAGTAGGTATCTTATGCACCTAAATTTTTAGTACATTTTGATGTCTTCTCCTTACTTTATCCACTTAAGAAAGGTCATTGTGAAAAATACATCTAGCTTAAAAATATTTTGTATCCCATTGTAAATAGAGTGATTTTAAATGCATATGTTTGGATAATTTTATATTTATATTTTGTAAAATTTTGATGTCTTTATATTTAAAAAATAAATATATATTTTCTTTTCTTTTCTTTTTTTATTTTATAATATGATTTTCTCTTCAAATAATATTGGGATGTACTTATTGTTTTAATGGTTAAACTTGTTTTATTTATTTCTATTAGAAAGAGATACATTATTTTTTATCTACATCAATGAATACAAATGATAATAATATAATCTTAAAATAATAATAATTAAAAAATTAGGTTTAGGATTATGTTTATTATTCTATTTACATATATAATTAAGATTCGGGTTATCATTAATTAAATTATATTTAATAGATATAAGGAACAAATTGAAATCTAACTATGGTATTCAATATACTTCAAAACTAGGGCAGTGGCCCTAGCTCGGTTGGCTAAACCTTTCAGGTTGTAAGAGGTTTGTCATGAAGTCTAGTCTCCCCCACCCACGTGGTACCAGAGGGTGTGTCACACTAGCACTGTTGGTCATGTTGAAAAGTTTACCAGGTGCACTGCAGTTTATAGGGGGTCATGCTACCTGATTCTTGCAGTCTAAAAATAAATAAATAAATACAATATATATATAACTTCAAAACTAATTTATATAAGTATATTTAAAAAATATATATTTAAAATATCTCTTGGTAGGAAATATAATTTTGTGCTATGAGAAGGAAAACATTCTATTTATTGTAGGATGTGAAATATTTGATGAGATGTGGATGTGCCATGTAATAAGAGTGGCATGAGTGTCATGCAACTTTGTATAACTATGGATTATTTCTTTTTAAAACAAGTATTAGTTAAAGAAAATTTTAAATATAATTGATACATATTATTTATATTAATAAAAATATACATATATTATGATGATTATGAAATTATTTTTATCTAAATATATATGTTAAAATTTTCATTCTTAATTTTAAATTGTTAAAAATTAAGATAATTAATAGTATTAAATTTATTTTATAAATTGTTTAATACAAAGACAAGTACTCATCATTATGTGACACTCTTTTTATCAAAATAATATGAAGTTTTAAATATCTCAATACATATATTAATAATTAAATACATTAGAAAAAAAATAAAAATTAATAAAATATAACAATATACATAATAATCAAACAAAATTTTACTAGTTAATATTTTAACAATTTAATCTTTATCAAAATAGAAAAAAAATGGAAATTTATTTTCCAATATATACACTAAACTTGTGTTCCCTATTTCTTTTCCATAAACACTATGTGATCTATACCCACTAGATCCTCCACCCATTTTATGTGTAGTCAATATATGGAGCAACATGTGACTTATTTATAAGACATGGAGAAGAGCTATACGAGTGAGAATGTGCACAATGGGGGTAGTTTGAATTTTTAAAAAGTGAATGAGGATGAGGATAACTATCTGGATAGAGCCTGGAAGTAGGTTTGGGGGGGTTGTTGTGGGTGTCTATGGCTCTTGGTGTGCTCTGGTGTTGTTGTTGTTAGCTTTGGTCATGGTCTGGTGACTCTTTCTTTGCTTGGTGTTGGTGTTGTTGGCATGTTTGTATAGGTTTGTGCCTCTTTTATTTTCAGTTGGTTCCCTTGCTATGCTTACTTCCTTCATTTGGCCCTCCTTTTTGGTGGGTTTTTGGAGTGGGTTTTCTGCATGGGTTGTGTCTTCAGGCATTCCATTTCTACTTTGTTTGGCTTGGGAGGAAATTTTTACCTACTTTTTGGCTGCCCTATAGATGGTGAGTGTGTGCTTTTTGTTTTCTCCTGATGTTTGGCTAGAGAATGGAATTATTTCTAGTCCTATTGTGTTTAATGGGATGGCTTGGGTGGTCTCTATGCTAGCTTTCTCTCTTTTTGGTGGGTTTTCTGCATGGATTGTGTCTTCAGACATTCCATTTCTACTTTGGCTGGCTTGGGAGGAAATTTTTACCTACTTTTTGGCTACCCTATAGATGGTGAGTATGTGCTTTCTGTTTTCTCCTAATGTTTGGCTAGAGAATGGAATTATTTCTAGTCCTAGTGTGGGTAATGGGATGGCTTGGGTGGTCTCTATGCTAGCTTTCTCTCTTTTTCATTTCTTCTTGGTTTCCCTTAGCCTCTTTTTGTTGTTTATTTGGTGGCACTCTTTTATTACCTCTTTCCCTATATTTTTTATGTTTTCTCTTGGTTCCCCTCTTGTGGACTAGTGGTGCTTCCCATTGGTTAGTTCTATGGATTGTTGGCCAATATTTGGCTTTGACCAACATGTTGGAGTTTCTTGGGTGTTTTATGTTTTAGCCTTCTCTTAGTTTCCTTCTTGTATGGGCTCCCCTTTCCCTCTTAGGTCCTATTTTCTTGTTCTCTCTTTGGGCTTGGGTCTTTTGAGTAGCTTGGTATTTGGTTCTTTTTTTGGGCTACTTCCAGATTTTGTTATTTTGGCTAGTTGGTTTTATAGAATTTATCCTTGATCCCAAATGTTGTTTCCTCTTGTTGTTGTTTATTAGCTAATGGTTGGGATTTTATTCAAGATTTTATTGAAAACCTAGACGAGTTTAAGCCTAAAAGTTATTTTGGTGACTCTATGGCTATTATTAAGTCTTCTTCTCTTGGTCCATGGTATGGTCCCAGTGCTACATTTATCAAAGGATGCTACACTTGCTTGTTTGGTTGTTGTGCTATTTTCTTCTTAGATCCTATGGGGGTAGATTACTCCCCTTTTCAGGTGGAGATGGGAGGCGATGGTTTATGGATTTCTCAACTGTTGATCCTATTGGGGTGGGCACTTCTCCTATGGAGGTGTAGGTTGAGGGGGCTAGAGATCTCAAATTGTAGTGGATTAGGTAGTCATGACATCCTCTCTAGTAGAGGGGACCTCTCTCCTTTAGAGGTGGATATTGAATTAGTTTTCTAGTTGTAGTGTAGATAAATGTATCCCTCTATATTTTCACACTTTTTTGGGACTTCCTACTAAAATTAGGCTTCTTTATACCTTTTTTGGTCGTATTTTTTATCCACCAGCCTTATTTAATGCACCCTTTCCAAGGATAATCTCAACACATATCTAATGAACAATCATAATTTAATGTTTCTAGGTTGTCTATTCCATATTTAGTTATTTGGAACTCATACACCACCTTGGGTGGATGGGTCCCACCTACGTTTAGGGGGATGAACTTGAATTTGGCATTAAACTTAACTTTTCTTTAAATTTTTTTCCCAACCTTAGCCTACTCAGACGCATATGCCACAACTAGCGCATAAGTCTTGTTTACCTTTGAACTATTTCAAACTCAAATTATTTGTGGGATTTTATTCTCCTAGATTTGATGTCAACTTGTCATGTTGTAATTTTAGGAAATTTGGCATAAACAAGTATGAATACAAGGTTATTTCACATAATTTCTCCTAGAAATTTTACACGTCATTTAAGCCTTCAATTATTCAAGCACTATAAAAAATTTATGGTCAAGAGAGTTTGCAAGAGAATTCAAGAGCATTCAAGAGTTGATCATCAAGAATTTTGGAGCTAGATTCAAGAATCAAGCATCATGTCAAAGTCATCATGCATCACGTGCGTTTTTGAGTGAACATTTTTGATATATGTTCATATGATTCAAGCAAGCATTCAAGTCAATATCAATAGCCTTCAATCAACAATCAAGATCCACATTCATGCTAGCCTCACATAAGTTTGTAGCATTTGTTACAAGGATTTGGTGAGTTGCAACATAGCATATTTGTTCATTCATCATTCCTTCATTCTATTTGATTTCATTTCAAGGTTTCATTACCGAAATGGGGTTTGACCAAGGAAAATCCCTATCCACTAACAAAACAACATTTTCCCCTCTCTTTAATGTGTGATTTGTAGATTTAGGTTGAAGATCCACTTATGAGAAAGATTGGAATTATTTTTAATGTTACAAAGTTGTCAAATTTACAAAATTATCAAAGTTGTCACTTTTCTCGAAAGATTATGGAAAGTCACCTATAGATCAGAATTCAAAGTTTTAGACTTGGAGATCACAGAGGAGAAGCTACAAAATATCACTAGAGGATACCGTATTTTTAGATCAACCCTGATACTAGGATTCAATTACCACTTATGATGTATGAGTCCTAATATACCAATTTTCAAGCATTTTATGTAGATCCTAGTTTTATAGTTGTAGATTTTGGATCCAACCTGAAACCCTAAACTGGGACTAAATCACCTAGTCTAGTGTATGAGTCCCAGTGTGCTTCAAAATTCATAATTTTGGGATTTCTGATCTTGTTTCAAGCATCTTCAACTTTCCAAGTGCACCTATGTTCATTCTCAATTCATTCTTCAAATTTTGAGTTTTACATCCTAGGTTACATAGTTACATTTGCATATCATTTGCATCTCTTTCTTTATAATCTTGTACTTAGTGGTGAACACCATTTAGTCTTTAATCACACCCTAGGAAACTATCCTAACCCTATCCCATTCCTCAATCAGGTCAATTGGTTGAGGCATATTTGTTTCCTTGAATGAAATAGAGAAAAATAGGGCCCCCATTGTGTGTTCCATCTCCTAAAAGGTGGACACCCCTATTTTCCTTGGTTTCATTTTGGTGAACCCAGCCTTTGGACACAATATTTCTGATTTGGATTGCATTTCAGTCCTAGATCTAGCTTACATTAGCTTTATCCTAGGTCTTGCATTAAAGTTAATTTACATTTAGGGTTTCTAAACTTTGCATTGGTGAAAGTGAATATAGGTTTCATTTTTGCATCTTGCATCATTAAATTTCATTTGAAATCTATAATTTCACATAGTCAAGACATCATATAGGTTAGAAACATCAAAATTCACTCAAAATTTATTGAATTTAGTGCAAACCCTAATCTAGGACTATACGCTCCTCTAGGTGATTTAGTCCTAGTATAGGTTATTTTACCTACTTTCTGAGGATTTTGAGTTTTGTGTTTTTCAGCATTTGAATCCTTCAAAAACCCTAATTGGGACTCATATGCCCTTCTGGGCAATTTGGTCCCATGTCAAACCTAAGACTGCATTTTACAACATTAAAAACCTTATTTTTGTGCTCATATTTTTTGTTGTTAGATCAATGTTTCAATTTACTGAGTTTCTGTTGCATTCATTTTTAATTTGGTGCATTTGTAGATATAATAATTGGAATTAAATAATATCATTTATCTTGTGTTCATTGCATTTATCTTGCATTCCTTTATTTTCCTTTGCACGAGCTTTACAATTTGGTGTCCTATTGCTAATACTATATAGTGAGACATAGTTCAAGACTCATGTCATCCCGTGATAGCACACTCATTGTGGATATTGATTTATCTAGCTCTTTTACTCATATTATTGATACTAGTTCATTAGGTATGGACCATACCCTTAACAACTCTTTACCTTCAAGTAGCATTACAAGTGTTGAAATAATTGTTCCTAGTGTTCCTTAAGAAAACATAACCCTAATCCATGAAGAGCTAGAAAACCTACAACATCAAGTGATTATTGAAAACTATAGGATGTGAAAATCTTACACATTGATTGTGTAGATTCAGTCATCCTCATAGAATAACATGGTTCATTTCTCCAAATAAAATGCTAAAACTAGATCAAACATGCTTGGAGAAAAGGAAATACAACCTATTCTATTCTATGATGGATTGGTGCCCTCCATGAAGATGTGAGAGAGCCCTTTCCCAATCCCTTTCTTAGTCAAATGAGATAGACAATGAGTTGCTATGACCTCAAGTTGCCTATAGTTTAGATGCCTTCAAATTGTGTTGTAGAAATGAGAGAAAATGCCTTGCATTTATAGGAAAAGTTGATAGAAGAGAGGCCAAAATTAGGCAATGTGGGACTAAATCCCATCCAATAGGATAGAGACACTTGTCATAATGGGATTGGTCAAAGCTTGTGCAAGTTTTGGCCAATGTGCCCATTCAAATTTGAAAAATGTTAATAAATGCATGTTGTTGAGAGTTTTGGGGGGAATAATCTTTGTCCAAAAAAGTCAAAGATGAGAGTTATTGAGGGAAAATAACTCTTTTTAATAAATCAATAAATTGATTTATTGATGCAAGTGGGTGGGTTAGTTAGGAGTTTAGATTTGACTCTAGTTGAGTCAAAAGCTAGAGAATGCTAATCATGATTTAGAAGTCAATTAATTTAGATTAATTAACTTAGGGGATTTTAGGGATTTGATATTTGATTTTAAATCAGTTTGATTTATTAAATCAAATAAGAAGAACCTTAGGAACTTAATTAAATAATTTGATTTATTTAATTAAGCTTGATGAACCTTAGGATTAAATCAATAAATTGCTTTAATTGATTAGTAGAAGAAACGAATGAATGATGTTAGTTACAGTGGAATGCATAATGTTATTTTTGGATGTCTACAAAAACAATTTCAACACTACTATTCCTACCATAGACAACATACATTGCATGATTGAAAGTGAAGAAGGAGTGGAACTTGTGCACAACCTAGCTTAGATTTTTGGAAAACATCTTACCTTAATGACTTCTTGTGCTCAACCTTCAAACAATATACAAAGTCATGGAGAAACCCTAATTACTCCTACAACTATTGCCTCTATTCCTACCTATACCAACCCTCAAGTTACAAAAACGATGCAACCTACTAGTAATATCTTTCCTACATTGGGTATTTCTGCTAGCAATCCTAGAACCTTTGTGGAATCTCATGTCATATCTCCTACCACTTTACCTCCCATAAGTATTCCATTCACTGCTCCCTCGAACATATATACATCTCCACCATATTCACTACCATCTCAAAATACAATCAATCATGCCATCCTTAACCAACTTTTGCGAAAAAAATCATCCCTTCAAAATAAAATTTCCACCATAAACCAAATTCAAAATGGCTAACCTACATACTATGTCAAAAGCAATCACTTATCCTTTGTAATATTGAGAATTCCGATACCACAAGGTATAGAGATTCCTAGGTTTGAGAAATATGGAGGGAAAGGAGATCCTTCTAACCATGTTTCCACTTATACTGTCTTATGTAGTGATTTTGTCCTTGAGGATAAGCTATTGGCTAAGCTTTTACCTAGGTCCTTGAAAGATGCCACTTTCGAATAGTTTTCCTCGTTATTGAACAACTCAATTCATTCATTCAATGAACTTATTGAGGAATTTATAAACCATTTCCAAGAGCACATGACTCCTAAGATTAACTTAGCTTATTTGATGAGATGTAAGCCAAAGGATGATGAAATAGTTACTAACTTCATTTCACACTACCAAATTCTTTATTCCCAAATCAATGTAAAGATTCTTGATCCTCACCTTCAATGGATGTCCATTGAGAAATTGAAAACTAAGATACAAGATAAGCTTGGCATGATTAATCTTCCTTCCTTTGTACACTTTTTTACTACCCTTCATTATTATCAAAACTCAGTTAGTAGTCATGAAACAAAACCCAACTCTAACCAACTTGAAAATTCTGAATACTGGCTTGAGAAGTCTAAATATGCAAACCAAAAAAATTATCAACCCTTTAGAAAATAGAATAAAGGCTTCCTTCAAATAAACCCCCTTCAACCAACCCAACATGTTGATACCCAAGTGGATGCTATAAAAAAGGCAAGTCCTTTTACATTTGGGGATCTGGCTAGATAATTTACTCCCCTACCCGATATCCTCCATAATACAATGTTACAACTTCTAGAACAAAAAATTATTTCCTTACCTCCCATTAAAGCTCCTAATCCTAATAATCCTTTACCTCCAAAATTTAGATCTAATTCCTATTGCCATTATCATCAAAAAATGGACATGACACGAACCACTGTAAGCATCTTAAACATACTATGCAATACCTCATTGATTTTGGTTGACTTCAACTTGGACATGTTAATGCTCAATGAAATAAGTTTGTTGCCTCTCGTAACAAAAACTTGCAAATATTTACCAACCCCATGCCAAATCATAATATTTTTTTATCCAAAGCTAGTGAAACTATTAAGAATGATGTGATGAATGCTGATATAGATGATGACAACATAGATACTATTGAACAAGGTCCTATGGATACTATTGAAAAAGGTCTTATGCATACTATTGAACAAAGTGCTATGGATGATATGGTTGGATTGATCAAAATTATACCTTGTAAGGGTCATACTAAAAAGCCTCTTGAAATTTATTTCTCATCTAAAGTTATAATCCAAAATGCACCTGATAGTCCTCTTTATATAGCTATCTGAATCAATGACAAACCCACTAATGGGATATTAATTGATCCTATATGTGGAGAGAATGCGATCACTGGAGAATTTTTACTTGTGCATGAACTCTATCAAGAAACATATGATAAAATGAAATCATGGATAAAAACATATAATGGAACTTTCGCTTGCCCTATGATGGGATCGATTACCCTTCCTCTAAAACTCAGACCAAAATAATTAGATGTCTCATTCTACATTAGCCTGAACTCAAATAAATTTTGTGTGAATCTTGGTTATCCATTGGTACATTCCATGGAAGTCATCCCATCGGTCATGCATAAATGTTTAAATTTTCCCCTTGACAATGAAATCTTCACTGTGCACAATAGTGGCTTTAATCTTGTGTCTTCCCATGGGAAATTTTCATTGGATTTTTTTTGGTCTGAGCCTATAGAACCTATTGAACCTTGTGAGGACTTCTTTTTCAAATCCTATCAAAATTTTAAGGTGAAATTCATAAAAAAATATCCCTTAGAAACATGCCTTAACCCATGATTGAGACTCATATCCTTGATGAAACTATGACTGAACCAAAATACATTCCAAGTAACCAAGACCAACCTAAGACATACCCTTTTCCTATCTCCTATAAATGAACAAGAGACAACCAAAAAATTCTCATCATGCCTCCTAAGATAGAACAAGTTTACAAAGCCAATGAGAAAGTAGTTGAAAAACCTCATATGGTTCCTTCCATTCCTCTACTTAGGGAAGAAAAGAAACCTATGGTTGATAAATCCACTCCTACACAAACACAACTTGAAACTCATACTAAAAGAAACATAAATGCTAGAGAGCATAGGCATAGACACCGTGCTCTTGTTCAAAGGTTAAACAAAGAGAACAATAAAGAAAATCAACATCCAAACTTGATTGAAGAAAGACACGATGTTTTTACCTCTTCACCACAACAAAAAGATCCTATATTGCAACAACAAGAAGAGCTAAATCCTTCTTTATACATTATCATTCGACTTCCCATTGTGATTAACTTGGATGATGATGATGAGGTTGCTAATATTAATGAACAAGTGCATAATGAATTGATTACATTTTTTTCCTTTTCTATGATCTTTAATGACAATTCCCCTAAGAAGAGTATTGAACTTGGTGATGAATTTAGTATTGCCCTTGTTGTTGTCCCTTTGGCTAGTTTTTTGCCTTCCATATATGATGAACAAGATTTGGATATAAATGAATTGCTAAAAGGTTGAATTCCATGTGCCTTACCCTTCTTGTCCTTGTTTATTTTTCTTTTGTTTTTGTTCATGTTATGTGTGTGATTGCATGTTTGTAATGTGATCTCCTCATACTGTTTTGTTTAATGTATCACTCTCTTTGTGCATTCCTCTATTTGTATCTACATTCTTCTATATGTCATAAACCCTTATATTTTATTTTCCATGTGCCTTCCTTTTGGGGATGACACAAGGAATTGAGACATTTATGTCTCTTCCATGTTGACCCAAAATCTTTTTCTTTATCTTTTGGACTTGTCTTGTGTTTTCCTTTTGGGGATGATGCAAGGTGTTGAGATAGTTAAGTATCTTCCATGTTGACCCAAAATATTTTCTTTGTTTTCCCTCTCTTTGTGTAATTCTTTATGTTCCATGAGTATTTGGGGAATGATGATAGTTCTGAGATCTCTAAAAAATTTGTAGCAAAGACATATTGACCCCAAAATCCTAGATCCCATCTCTAATTTTTGGATTTCATTTTGGGGTCAACCCATTTTCATCATGTAGCTTTATTTTGAAACATATTACTTGCCATATGGATTTCCAAATAAGCTCTCATGTATTTTTTATTATTATCATTTATCATTTTCATACATCATGTGATGTGTCTTTCTCTTTGTGATGGAATTAGGTGTGATTTCCTTCAAGAGCATGATCTCTCTTAGCATATTATATTCCTCTTAGTGGATTGATGTGACACACTACATCCCCTAAGTTGTGAATCTTATATTCTCTGATTGGTCATCTCTTGGAGACATTAGACATGATTTTCTCCAGGTTAATACCTTACATGAACTAAGAAAAAATCCTTTGAACGTACCGTACACTACTACTTTTGTATTTACAATATCGATTATATGGCCACCTTGCATACCGCAATTTGTTTGCTTGTGGTACCATCTTGTTTGTTCATGGGTGTCAAGCAAAAAAAGTTTTGTTTGCCTCATGAATCATGTTTTTCATGTTATGTGACACCTTGTCAAAGTTATCAAGAGGTATAGCTTTGATATGGTTAGCATATGGGATCTGAACTTAGGCACAACTTTTTCATAGCCACTTACTTGTCTATGTGAGCACATATTGGTCGCATGTGTATGTCTCTCTGAGCACTCACCTGGTGGATGGCTTGAGGTTCCACTAGCCCTCATGAGCATGTGTTGGTTTGCATGGTGGAAATTTTGTTCCACTTCTAAACATTTTTTGGAAATATAGCTTAGATTTGATTCACATCATACTGGAAAAATAGTCAAGGCTTGACCCACCCCTTATGTTTTTGTTTTTCTTTCTTTCTTCTTTATATCTTTTCCAGTGCATGCTTGTACCTTGCTTTTGCTCCTTAGATCATTTACATGTGTGTTCTTTTGTGACTATGTTGATTCTCCATAGGATCTTAATTTTAGGGGCTTGTACAACCCTCTTGATCATTTCCATCCTATCTCACTAGCATTGGTACACTTGGACCCCTCTTGATGTGAGTTTTTTCTACTTTAGTATGAGCTTGAAGCAAGTTCCTCCTTTCACTAAATTGGGGTTTAAATCTAGTGTAAAAAAATGTATCCCTCTACATTTTCACAATTTTTTGGGCCCTCCCTGCTAAAATTGAGCTTCTTAATGCCTTATCTGGCCCTATTTTGTATCCACAAGCCTTATTTAATGCATCTTTCTAATGATAATCCAAACAAATATAGAATGACCAATCATAATTTAATATTTTTGGGTTGTGTGTTCTAGATTTAGTGACTTGGGACTCATATGCCACCTTGGGCATACCGTCCCACCTAAGTTTAAAAACATGAACCTGAATATGGCATTAAACTAGAATTTTCTTGAAATTTCTTTGCCAAGATTAACCTACTAGGAGTCATACACCACAACTAGCATATGAGTCCCACTTATATTTGACCTATTATAAATTCAAATTCTTGGCAATATTTTATTCTCCTATATCTATTGTTAGCTTGTAGCGTTGTAACTTCAAAAAAAATGGCATAAACAAGTATAAATACAAGGTTATTTCACATAATTTCTCTTAGCAATTTTACAAGTCATCTAAGCTTTAAAGTATTCAAGAATTATAGAAAATTTATGATCAAGAGAGTTTACAAGAGCATTCAAGAGCTGGTCATCAAGTATTTTGGAGATACATTCAAGAATCAAGCATCATGTCAAAGTCATGATGCATCATGTGAGTTTTGGAACTAATATTTGTGATCTAGGTTCTTTTGATTCAAGCAAGCACTCAAATCAATATCGATAGCCTTCAATTGAGAATAAAGATCCACATTCATGCTATCCATTTCACATAATTTTGCAACCTTTTTTACAAGGGTTTGGTGAGTTGCAACATAGCATATTTCTTCATTCATCATTCCTTCATTCTATTTTATTTCATCCAGCGTTTGATTACCAAAGTAGGGTTTGACCAAGGAAAACCCATATCCACTAAATTTTTTTTTTTTTTTCCCTCTCTTTGATGTGTGATTTTTAGATTTAGGTTGAAGATCCATTGAAGAGAAAGATTGGAAAAACCTGTCAAAGTTGTCACCTTTCTTACAAGATTACGAAAAGTCACCTACAGGTTAGAATTTAGAGTTTTAGACTTGAAGATCAAAAAAGATTGAAGTTATAGAAAATCACGAGAGGATACTACAGTTTCAAATAAACCCTAATACTAGGACTAAATCACCACTTGTGGCATATGAGTCATAGTATACTAGTTTCCAGACATTTTCTGTAGATCTTGGCTTACTAGTTGTAGATTCTAGATCCAACTCAAAACTCAAAACTGGCGCTAAATCACCTAGTTTGTGTAGACATGCAAAAATAACAATCATGCATCATACAAATTAACATTCATTTTAGCTATTAATCAATTAAAGCAATTTATTGATTAATTTCCTAAGGTTCATTAAATAAATCAAATTATTTAATCCTTATGTTCTTCTCCTTTGATTTAATAAATCAAATTGATTTAATCAAATGTCAAATCCCTAAAATCCCCTAAGTTAATTAATCTAAATTAATTAACTTCTAATCATGATTATCATTCTCTAGCTTTTGACTCAACTAGAGTCAAATCCAAACTCTTAACTAACCCACCCACTTGCACCAATAAATCATTTATTTGATTTATTATTTCCTCTAATTACATTCAAAATGGCATCAAAATGGAATATTCTTCCAATTTGAATCTTCCCCCCCAAAAAGGACTTGTCCCTTCCAACAAGGTATTAAATGCTATTTGCACAAGTCAAACTTGGCATTTAATGCACCTTTCATGTCTTCTCATCCAAATTTGAATTTCAAATTGGCACATGGGCCAAGACTTGCACATTCCTCACCCTCTCACAACTTGACAAGTGGCACCTTGTCATTGGTTTGTGAATAATACCACATTCCTCAAAATCTCTCAATCTTTCAATCTATAAAATGCAAAGCATTACATCCACAACAACACAACACTTACTCATTGCAAGGTTACTCTCTTCATTTGACAATCAATCTTGTTCTTCATCATCTACAATCTACACACATTTTGAAAGCATCTACATTATAGGCAA
Organism: Sequoiadendron giganteum; assembly: GCA_007115665.2. Lineage (NCBI taxonomy): Eukaryota > Viridiplantae > Streptophyta > Pinopsida > Cupressales > Cupressaceae > Sequoiadendron > Sequoiadendron giganteum. Next base: position 855,432,483 of record CM021100.1, on the reverse strand, counting down.
CTTGAGTTCAAGCATCTCATTGTCTATCATATCACTAAGCTTATCAAGGATTGGGAAAGGGCTCTTTCACATACTCAAAGAGAACCAATCCACTATGAGATAGGAATGATTCATGCTCTTACATTGTTCTTATTAATTGCATTGTTTAACATGATTCTATATTTCACAGGGATGTTTAAGTTTCCTGATTTAAACTAACTTTTGTGCTAACAACATGAAATTGTTTAAGTCTCTCTTGCAGATTTAACATCCACAAAATGGCGCTAGAAGGAGCGCATGAACTATGCTGAAATTTGTTGACTTCAGTTTGTTTTCTATCACATTAAAATAGGGCTGTAAAATCTTTGTTCAGGCTTCAAATTTTATTTAAATGTGTTATTTAGTCTTATGGCATGCTCTTGATCAAATTAAAAAAAAAACTAAGAAGATGCCTACAAAATGCCTGTATTTGTATTCTTGTTCAAACATTGCATATGATTTCATTTAAAATTGGAATGTCAGTACTATTGGGTGTAATATAGTGAAATATCTTGAATGGTAACCTCGATATTTGAGATACCAATTACGGTGTAATTTTCACTTTGACAATGGTTTGTTTCAGCCTTCCTTTCCATGCGTGTATTTAGATCAAATACTGATGGAACAGTCTTTTCAAAACACAAAAACACATTTTCTGTAGTACAGCAACTCACCTTCTGTCCACTAGAGTGCACCCCTGGCACTATCGACCTTGGAAAAAACCGCTATCAGGATTATTTTACCTTTATGTTGTAGTTGATTGAGCGCATACGCATCCTGAGAGGTATAGGCATGTGGGTGGGGAGAGAAGGATTGGATGCCATACCAAACTTACGGAAAAATTGTAGGTCTTGCAGAATTTTTAATAGATACATTACTTTTCACTGTTTGTAGGCATGTATAGTACGCGTTCTTGATCATGAATCTCAGTCGCAGTCCAAAGATCTGCAAAGAGCCCAATCTGCAAAGTGTTCTCCTTCTTATATAGTCTGCGTTTTGGCGTGTGGAGCTTGGAATATGTCCATGAACCCCCAGTGAAACTTAAATTATATCCATGCTCTTATCACGCACCACATCCCAAAATTTGCAACCCACTATCTCATGACCTCAATAGAGCAACCTGCCCATCGAAAAAGATCACCACCATCAAACCTTTTCAGTTTCCCCTGTCACGCCTATTATAATGAGGAACTTTCTTTTGCTTCATTTTGTCGAACTTTCCTACCTGCACTTTACTCACACTGAGTGTTGCGTGCTCACACACAGGCTTGCTTACCTACATTTTGATCACACAAATTTGTGACCTGTTTGTCCACTATGACTCTGTGCTGGACGAGCATAACCAGTATTTCATCGCCTCCAGCTACACTCAAATCTTCCAATGTCTCAGTAATCCAAATCTTCACAGTCTCCTTGCATAATCCCTGCATGGTGTCGTGCCCAATGGTCATAAAAAAGTCTGCGTAATCCCTTTTGCAGGTATGAAATATGTCTATAACACTACCTGTCTCAAAATCCTTACCTCTAATGCTCTTAAGGAATTTATCAATGCTAGTACATTATCATCAGCTTGAAAGCCGCATCCTCATCTTTTGATATCAAATCCCCAGATTGTGTGCATGTATTTCTGATTTGGTAGATCTTTATTATTTCATGCCTTGGTTCATTACAGAAATCGATAAGATACGTGGAAAGGTAGATACACTCTTAAATGCACTCTTAAATCTGTGTTAAATCATTCTTTATTAGTATGGTTGAGAGATCTCTTTCAATTATGAAGAGGAATGAATCTGGGCGTTGGAAGTAAGTCTACTTGCACGAAATATTTTTTTTTGAGCGGCGCTGTCATATTAGTTTTCAATCTGCTATTTTTAATATCTTTTTTTTCGGGTTCTTCACTGCACCTAATATTTTGTCACCCAAGACATAAATGGATATTCTATTTGTTTAAGATCTGAATCTTGGGCATTACTTCAGAAAGAGAAATAGGGTAATAGTGGATGGAATTATAATTTTCTTAGCTTCCACCAACTCCCCGTGGTTTCCAATCACCATCACATCAATGGAGGTGATTCGGCATGCTTGAACATTAGGCTATACTGGTCACCATTTTCTACTGTTCTAGAAGCCTTCCACGGGATCTAAAGATGTGTCGAGAGATAATCATGGGTGAAACACTCTGTGTAGGAGTGTTTTTTTCAAATACATACTTTTGACATAACATACTCTCAGTTACATTGGAAAGCACAATTTTGAGCCAAATTTTTTTGTTTTTTTGAGATCACTGCTTAGAACTTTCTATTTACAAATGTTCACTTCAGTTACTCATTTGTGGTTTTTGCAGGAATTGACGTTGCTCATCTATGGCCTTCTACAAGCTAAGTAAATAAGAATTGGAATCTTACTGGTCTATATTAAATCATTGCAAATATTGGCTTGTCTTCATTAATTTGTCTAAATGTTGGATCACATTTATCTTTGTTCTATGACTAAATATTTCAGCTGAAACCTTTGATATTGTGAAAATATTGTGGAAAGTAGGATTCTTATTAATTCTGCAATTGTTAGTTTGAAATCATTTAGTCTTTTTACTTGAAATCATTCTGTTGCTTGAAGCTAAGGCTTAAAACATTTTTATTAAATGACTTGATCTTCACATAATTTTCCTTTCTTTTTTTTATCTTGAAGGCTAAGAGGGAGAAAGGAGCGATTTTGTTGGCACAAGGAGTTTGCAAAAATTAAAGCGAAGGAACCAATGTGTGGAAAATTTGAACTTAACAAAAGCATTTTTTAATGCTTATGGTTATAATCCAGGGCTCCGATTCCTACTTTCGTTTTCTGTTTTGAACTAACTCACTTCAATTTTTTTAAAGTTTAAAATTAACCATTGGTTTGGGTTTGGTTAAAATTGAACCTTAGAAACACACTAGATTTCAATTTGGGATTAAAATTGAACAAGGCAACCTTCACACTTGGATTTTGGTGCTTAAAACGAATTCATCACTGCTTTTGGGACTTAAAATGAACAACTGTTTGTCATATTTTGCAATCTTTTTCACAAAGTAATATCATCAAAAAGACGTATGCACTTCTCTCGCGCCTCACGGCGACCTTGAGAGTCAAAAGTCTTTTTTCTAATATTAAGTTTTCAAAAATATTGCCTCCACACTTCAATTTGGGATCTAAAATTGAACAAAATATGCGAGTGTGAGCATGATATATTGTGGAGGTTCTCCCCTTTGTTTTTCAACAAGGGTTGTGTGAACGACGGAATATGTTAGCTCGCTATTGTTTATCTTAGAGGGCCTGCCTTGTGGGAAAAAGTAATCACCCAAGGGAATGACCCAACCGGGAACATGCTAAAGCCAAGCGACTTCCACCCGGGATATAAGTGTGGATATTGGAACAAAGGCCAATATCATGAGGATTATTCCGACGAGATGGACAGCAATGGACTCTCGCCGACGTTGGATAATCCCCCACGAACGGAATGCCCGAATTAGAACCCTTGTTTAGAAATTGGCCAAAACCTTGTCTATCTTGTTGGTGCAAGAGGTCATGTCCTCTGAAGCCGCCCCACGTAACATGCGGTCTTGTTGTGGAAATGGAAAGTATGCCATGGGAGATTCATGGGTACTAATGCTTGGCTGACCCGAATAAGTGAGTGTCGTGGAGGGGAGCCAGTGTGGTCAAGCATTTAGCCATTCACACAAGATATGCGCAGCTGGATTTATCCAAGTGGGAACCCAACAAGATATTGCCTCATCATCCTAGGGTTGTAAAAAGTGCTTGGAATCAAAAAACACTTTGCTTGGATTCAAAACATTGAAAAACGAACATTCACAAGAGCCTCAAATTTCAAACACCTTGGAGGAAAAAAATACCTTTGATGAATTTAAGCACTCTTGCTTTCCCTAGGGATCATATCTCTAGAGGTTTCTAAGTGCTCTAATTCTATCATCATTTGTTTTCACTAAGGATAAACATAGGAGACTTTTGCCCTAATTTCCTTGATTTCCACATAATGGACATTGTGGGATGAAAACGAAAGTGGGACATTAGACATTCAGTTTGAAAACATAGTCAAGCAAGTGTTTTTGGTAAAAAGGAATTCACTAAGACAAGATAAAAGACAAATTTTATTACACATGTGTTTTCTAACATGATCAAAATCCCAAAACCGAAGTTCAAAACGCTTAGTGTGAAAGCTAGTGAGGAGTGTCTTGAGATCCTGAATTGTTTGAAAGGTTTACTTTCCTCTCATAGGAAATATAGCGTGTCCTTCAACACTGAGATTTTGTAAAGCAGAAGTGTTATTCTAGGTCAAGTCTAGGATCAATTCAATCACTTTCATCCATCTCTCAACCATTAAATCAGTCAAAAATCACCTCACCAACAACTCTTGGAAACTTTGTAAACATCTCTTATGCTAAACTTCTAAGCGAAATCAAATCACTTTGTTTGACTTAACACAGCTAGTCAAACCATCATCCTATACACAAGTTCTCTCTTGGATAAAACAACTTCCTAGGGTTTACGAGTTCATCTTGTTTGACTTAACACATCTAGTCAAACCATCAATCCAATCACGATTAATCAAAGTCCTAAAAAGTTTAGCATTTCCTTCAAAGTTTCTTTAAGAGTTCCATTCATCTGTATCACACATTTTTTGATTATCTCATCCTCATCATCGCTTTGATCCTTCAATTATCCTAGTTCTTCACTTCTTTGAACCTAAGGTTGTAGACCGATCTAAAGAATTAGAGGTTCATCTCTTACATTCTTGAAAATTGATCTTCATTTTATGGTTCAAACTCGATCTCAACACAAGAGGGACATGGAATATAAATTCGATCCATCCATCATGAGCAATTCAAGTCAACCAAATTATCCAAGCCTTGCAATACCATTTGATTTTCAAAGCTTGTACAATGCATACATGGGAGCATTATCTCATACAAACATCAATGGTATAACAAATATGAGCATACCCAATCCAAATTTCGGAACACCTTTCCCAATGATAGATTTAAATCTAAGTCCAAATCTGCAAATCTATCAACCAATTGCTCAATGCATGAGTTTTCCAAACAACAATATCCCACCAAATCCATACATGCCAAGTGCAAATTTATCAAACATGACCATTTCAAATCCATACTTGGTGAATTTTGGGATAGACACAATTGAAAATCAAACCAATGTTGTTCGAAATCCAAGAAATATGTTGACAACTCCATATATTGATCCAAGTCAAGGTAACCCCATGCAAAATCAAAGTTACCTAAATCAAAGCAAATTGATTCCCAACCACAACAATGTTCAATTTCAACTAACAATGCCAAATCAAAACATCATACCAAATCATCCCATTTTGCCATCGATATCGCAACAACAGATGGCAACTATCCAAGCAACCCCAACAATCAACAACATTCCCATTCCACCACCACCACCACCACCACCAAAATACAACATGACCAATTCATTCTCCATCATGTTGCAAGCTGCACAAGAAGCTTCCCACAAAAAGGCACTCCAAGCCCAACAAGCTGCACAAGCTCAAGCACAAGCAGCTCAAGTAGCCCAACAAGCGCAAGTGCAAGCAGAATTCTACGCACTATTGCAAGCAATCCAAGAAGAAGTAGCACAAAAAAGAGCCCAACAAAAAGCTTTGTTGGAACAAAAACAACATGACGAAAAACAAGCGTTGTTGGCTCAGCAGAAAATGCAGGCCTTACTCCCACAACAGAGCTTGCAACAGATTCCCACCACAATTGTTGAAATCAAAAATCAAGATCAATCTATCAATAAGCACTTTGAAGATGTTTCAACCTTGACCAATGATCAAATCAACATACACCAAGAGATACTTTTCAATCACGATCAAAACTCACTGACGATACCCAACAATGATCCAATCCAAGAAATATCAACATCACTTGATCATATGGTTGAAGACATTGGTAATCTCTCTTCCACAATTGTTGAAAACAATGTTCAATATCTTGAAGATGCTTCCACCCCATCCAGTGATCAACTCAACATTCATCAAGAGCCACTTTTTAGTGATCTATTTCAAGATGTGTTACAATTATTTGATCCCATTGACATAATCTATGATCCATCAACCAATGATCATATCAAAACTGTCTCTACATCGCCTTGTGAGTTAGAGGACATATCTCAAGAACGTATTCCAAAGCATGATCAAAATCTTCCATCAAGGTCTAGCAATGGCCCTTCCAATGACATATTGACATCCTTCGACCTCACAATTGAGAATAGTGAAAGAATCTTTGACACTACACTTAATCCAAATCCATTCAAAGAACAAGTGGATATTAATCCACTTCCCATGCCTAAGGACGATGTCCAAGAACCCCTTGTAGACAATCCATCCTTTGAAATTGACCCTGTCAAGAATGTGATCAAAAGCATGGCGAAAGCAATTCCAGAATTAGTCAAAATCAAGAATTTGTATCTCCGAGATACTACAATGATCTAATGGGCACTCTTTTATCTATATAAGATGCCGCAAATGATGACCACATCCACATAGGACATACTCCTCCATCTACCCATGAGATGCTTTCTTTGGATGGACATGTGGATGATCTTCAAAAACAAGAGTCTCATACTCTTCAAATCATTACCAACGAACAAGAGTCTCCTACTCTTAACATTTGTACACATGATCAAGATGTAGACAAATGTAGAGACATATCAGAAATGGGTCAGGAAGATGGTTTCTACATAAGTCGTGAATCAGAAACATCCTATGAAGTGAGTCATGAGGAAGACTTTTGTGTAGACAGCGAAGCATCAACACTTCTTGAAGAAGCACTACAATCTGATATGTCACAAGATCAAGTTGAAGATATCAATCAGGCATTCATCCCACTTATGGAAGATCCTATGACTTATAAACTTGGATCACTCACCTTTGTAAGGGAAAATCATCTTATCAATAAAAGAGCTATGACATTTGAAGATCTCACCATCCTACAAAATCAAAGTGATAATGAGGATGAGATAAACGAAAGATTTGGCTCACTCACCTTTGTAAGGGAAAGTCATCTTATCAATAAAAGAGCTATGACATTTGAAGATCCGCCACAAAGCAGAGAAGGAGCAACACCTTGTTTCCAAGGTAAATCATATCCTATGGCAAATAAATTTTTTCAGCAGATGAATTATCAAGGCAAAGGATTAGGCCTACATGAACAGGGTATCCTAGAACCAGTGCAAATTATTGGCAATCCTAAGCATCAAGGCCTTGGTTACTCAACAATCAAGGGATCTCAACATATCAGTGATACCTCCACAAAACTGGGGGCAACTTCGTCTCGAGCAAATGTCAACATGGGGAGCACGAAGAATCCTTATGATGAAACTGATGCCAATACTACAACCTGCCATATCACGAATCTTCATCCACCCATCACCCCATCCACGAATTGGGACCAACATCAAAAGAAATATTTGAACCAAAGCATGAAGAACATTATAAAAGCAGAAGAAGCTAAGAAGCACGAAGGACAAATCAAGTATATATGGATATCAAAAAATACAAAGAAAGATTATCCCTATCAAACTCCATCAGTCAAAGAAACTATGGGGCAAACTAAAAAAGGGAACAATATCCATCAAAGATTTCCACAAAGGAAAAAACAGGCTTCTCAAGCAACGTACAAAGTGTATCAAGCAGTTGGTCCTAATTCCACGTACACTTCCATATCCACCCATTACTGCTCATCTTCCCAAGTTTGGAGAGTCAAAGGTTCCAAACTGACAACCAATCCATCTGTTATTCCTAAACACACTCCATCCACGCCTCCACGCATGATATCCAATTCTCACATTGACCATGTATTGGCAGCGACCCTTCATCATAAGGATTCAAAAGGCACTCTATTGCGATGTGCGCACAAAGATAGAGTTAACTCCAGTATCAATAAAGCAGAACAAATTTCTCAAAAGTTGCATTCAAGTGCACGTATCTTGGCAAGACAACTTCTACAAGCAGGATACCGATGGCATGTTATGACAGAAGCATCAACATCAATAGTACCAGATGGTTCAGCATCAGCTTAAAATCTCTCAAAAAAAGTACAAAAAAATAAAAAAATGTCCTGAAAAAATGTTCACCTTGGTGAAAACATGGCAAACAGGCATCTTGTGACAACAAAAAAATCAAATAATACAAAAAATCCAAAAAAAATCACAAAAAAGGATTGAAAACAGTAGAGAAAAAAAATTGTCCTCTAGCGAAAACCGCTTCGGTGGCACTTTGGACAAGTACCATGATGAAAACCTAGCAAATAGGCGTCATGTGTAGAATCAAGCATCTACGTGCGCTAGTTCAGGAGAAAGCATCTTATCACATCCATAATAAAGCCAGCATTCCATCCATATCATCCGTTCATCCATCAACCGTTTATCCAACCCCTTACCATATATTTGCTTATGGTAGACATCTTGACATGGGTCATTTTCATTGATCCCATCCTATCCAACATTATCTGAGCTTTGAAGCATTATCTGAGTGAGCATTCCTCTGCTCGAACACCCTTATCTTATTGCAAGATAATCCATATCCATTCGTATCCAAGAATCCACCCATGGCATTCCATACATTGCTAGACACTAGGGGCAGATATTTACATCTTGCTTTGTGAATAAATCTTGATGTATATCATCCAACTTATGAAGTGATCCGAACATTGGAAAATGTGAAATCAACTTGGTCAAATCATTTGTGAACATGAATCCAAGTCACTAGCCCATGGCATATTTTGACGAGACAATGTTCCTTATCATGCTTTATCTTTCATTGAACATCAATCTGAACAATTCATATCAGTCGCATCTAACTTGTGCATCAGCATCGCATCAAAATCATCAAAGCAATTTTGTTCCAAACCAAGCTTCATCAATCTTGATCAATCGAATCCAATCAATCATCACCTTGTTTGACTTAACACACTTAGTCAAACTATCATCTTGTGCACGAGTTTACTCTAGGATAACACAACTTCCTTGGGTTTACAAGTTCATTATCATCACTCTGTTTGGCTTAACACACATAGCCAAATTATCAAATCCATAATCACCTTGTTTGGCTTAACACACCTAGCCAAATTATCCTTTTTGTACGAGTTTACTCTGGGATAACACAACTTCCTGGAACTTACGAGTGCATTATCACTTTTGTTTGACTTAACACAATTAGTCAAACTATCAATCCATCTAATTGATCAACATTAAGCTTGGTTTTCAATGAAATCCAAAATAGAGCACTGATATCATCACGTATCCATATCCAAATTGTCAAAATCATGCGAAAAATTCAAAAACATCCAAAACTCATGCGAAAAATCCAAAAACATTCAAAAATTCATCAAAAACATTCAAAAACATTCAAAAAAATCATCAAAAATCCAAAAACATCCAAATCATTCAAAAAATCCAGAAACATGTCGAAATATCAGAAAATCTTCAAAATTCATCATTTAGTCTTGTCAGTCTTTCACCTTGACAAACTACGTTGTCTCTGAGCTTGAATGTAGGCAAGGTTGATCTTTGATCATCCCCCGAGATGGTTAGGTCAGTCCTTTAGGCGTCCGTCGCAATGGCATTCGTTTGCTTATCTTTGTTATATTTAGGTCAGTCTTTCAGGTGTCAATCGCATTGGCAATCCATTTGCCCATCTATCTTTTCATTGAGTCAGGTTTTTCATCTGAACTACGTCGTCTCTGAGCTTAAACGTAGGCAAGGCCATCCTTGATCGGCCCCTGAGACACAAAATTCAAAAACATTCATAAATCTAGAAAATACCAAAAACATTGAAAAATCTCGAAAATACCAAAAACATTTGTAAAACATCTCAAAAATTCCAAAAATAGCCTCAAAACATTTGAAAAAACCAAAATGGTGCATCCATTTCATCTCGCTTTCACCCATGATTGTCATCACTCATAATAAATCATTGTCACTTTCACCCTTTGGTGAGTTAGTCAGAAGCAAGTTTAGCAGGTTCTAAAGTGAACGCCTAATCGTCAAAGTCTTGAAAGTCTAAGTCAGTAAGTCAGCAAGTTGGTCAACTCAGAGTATCAATAGCTTATCACCCAATCAGTCTAACCAAAACCCTGATCACTACATGTCCTAGGATGAAGCTTTCCACGATGGACATAAGCATTAGGTACCCCACAGTAATTAGTCTTGGCTAGCGATACGAAGAACATTAGTTTGTTTGTTTACTTTATTTTGGTCTTTTTAGACTTATCTTATTTTGCTCTCATTCCAAGGACCTTTGGATGATGCCTAAACAAAACAGGTTTAGAGAGAAAGGAATGGGACAATGATCATTATCTTTTTATTTGTTGTGCTTGTTGGATGTTCTTGTAAAATAACTTGGCGAATACTTTCTTTGTTTGGTCCGTCCTAGCAAGGTTTTCGTATGTCAAGTGTGAACAAGATCACTCCTATCTAATTGCCGAGTCAAAGTCCATCACACTAGGCGCAACGCCATCCTGGTTCTTAATACCTTGATGCTTCGCACCTATGTGTGTTATCAAACATAAAGAAAGTTACGCTCTTTATCTCCCATTCCTGGATAAGCAATACATCATCATCTTTCATCATCATCTCTAATAAAGTTGGCTTGTTGAAATTCTGCATCTTCTTGGATTCAAGGGTTCATCCCTCTCATTCTTCTACCTTCTTTCACGCTAACAATGCATCCATCCTGCATCCATGCTGCATTCATCCTCTCATCTTGCATAATCACGTCATATCATTATAGGACAACATCATCCATCTCACATGCATGGCATAATCATTTAAGTTGTTTAGGATAATATAAATTTGTTATTCTAAGCATCTTCCGAACATCTCATTTTCATCATCATTATCATATAGATCATATAGTCTCACAATCCATACATCCATTTTGAACCTCTTTGTCGCGAGATCCACCTCAAATTGTATCTTTTCACTCGATCTCTTGAGGGGGCAATGTACTAACGTATTTATTTTCGCTGGGGCATCCGAAAAATCTGATTTTTTTTTTAAATTTCGATGCCGGCAACATCATTCTTTTAACCAATGCAACAAGTACATTTCTTCAAAGAGGGGCAAAATGTAGACATGCAAAAATAACAATCATGCATCATACAAATTAACATTCATTTTAGCTATTACTCAATTAAAACAATTTATTGATTAATTTCCTAAGGTTCATTAAATAAATCAAATTATTTAATCCTTATGTTCTTCTCATTTGATTTAATAAATCAAATTGATTTAATCAAATTTCAAATCCCTAAAATCCCATAAGTTAATTAATCTAAATTAATTAACTTCTAATCATGATTATCATTCTCTAGCTTTTGACTCAACTAGAGTCAAATCCAAACTCCTAACTAACCCACCCACTTGCACCAATAAATCATTTATTTGATTTATTATTTCCTCTAATTACATTCAAAATGGCATCAAAATGGAATATTCTTCCAATTTGAATCTTCCCCCCAAAAAGGACTTGTCCCTTCCAACAAGGTATTAAATGCTATTTGCACAAGTCAAACTTGGCATTTAATGCACCTTTCATGTCTTCTCATCCAAATTTGAATTTCAAATTGGCACATGGGCCAAGACTTGCACATTCCTCACCCTCTCACAACTTGACAAGTGGCACCTTGTCATTGGTTTGTGAATAATCCCACATTCCTCAAAATCTCTCAATCTTTCAATCTTTCAATCTATAAAATGCAAAGCATTACATCCACAACAACACAACACTTACTCATTGCAAGGTTACTCTCTTCATTTCAAAATCAATCTTGCTCTTCATCATCTACAATCTACACACATTTTGAAAGCATCTACATTATAGGCAACTTGAGTTCAAGCATCTCATTGTCTATCATATCACTAAGCTTATCAAGGATTGGGAAAGGGCTCTTTCACATACTCAAAGAGCATCAATCCACTATGGGATAGGAATGATTCATGTTTTTACATTGTTCTTATTAATTGCATTGTTTAAAATGATTCTATATTTCATAGGGATGTTTAAGTTTACTGATTTAAACTAACTTTTGTGCTAACAACATGAAATTGTTTAAGTCTCTGTTGTAGATTTAACATCCATAGTTTGGCATATGAGTCCCAGTGTGCTTCAAAAGTCATAATTTTGAGATTTCAAAATCTCAAGGTAATATAACAAAGACATAAAAAAATAGGACTCTTCTATGTAGGTTAACGTAGGGCGGCATTGGCCACCTAACTTGTAAGAAAGATAACTTATGACATGTCGATGTCATGTGTCGAATCACACTGACCAAGTTATTTTTGAACACATTTTGGAAATACGTGTATAATCTGTAACAACAAAATAGACGGAATGTAACTCAAAGAGGATGCAATAGAATGATTATGTTTATGTATGGTTGTGTTTCCATGTTAAATAATTGGTGGGTTAACTATAGCATATTAATTTATTGTTTGTTAACGTGTGAGAGTTGTTTGGGGTGTGTAAACTTTTTCTTTAAATGAAAGTTAAATTCAATTCATACTCTTGTTACATTATTTGAAAATGCCCATCCGTATTTACGATGTGTAAACTTTAAGATTTTAGATTTCAGAAATAATAGTGTGGTGGCAATACACATCTCAATCATCCATGTGTGAAATGGATCAAAAATTTTTGGAATGGGTAAATGGCAATAAATCCTCTATAGTCTCTAAATGGGAACTCGTTTATGGAAAGTTCAAGGATAGTTCTTTTCTTTCTTTTACTTCAATCAATGCATCATAGGTACACTCCTTGAAATTTTCACACAACATGTAGTTTGGCTGAAAATGGTAGTATCCACATAACATCCTTGGCTCCCTAAAATGATGATAGGATGAACATCCATCAAAATATTTTGGGTATAGTCCTTAGGATTTCCAGATAACATCTATTTTGGTTGCAAATGATATTGGCCACCTAAAAGGATGATAAGGTGAACATCTACAACCTAAATATATTTTTAATTTTATATGTAAATATTGATTGCCATTTTGTTCTATCTCACAAAACAATGTTTAAATATATTCACAAGTATGCAATAAATGTAGAGCATTAGGCTAAAATTTATTGCCAAATTTTAAAAATCATCTAAAAAAATAGTATTTAGTAAGTTTGTGACTATTAATGGTATCAATGCACAAGAGTTAGGCCACTTGTTAAAAATACTATTGAAAATATATAATCACTTTTTTTTTCATCCTATGTTAATTGAAAAAACTTGTGTCTTGTAACTTTGTATAAAAAACCTATAGTAATTACCTTAAGCCTCATTGAAAGATATATATTGGCCAACTTGCAACATTATCATTGATTGAAGGAATAATTGAGATTTTTTTATGTTTTGTAGTCTAGAAGTGGAGACAAAGTAAAATTTCAAACATTGTTCATATCTTTCTACATTTCACAACCATTCCTTCTAAACACACTAAGATGTGTTGAGTCCTTTAGTTGGAGTGATTTTCTATTGTACCAACCTTTTCTTAACATTTTAGAAAAAAATGGATCATGTAGGCAAGAGACTATCACCCACTAGAAAGTGATGGCTAGCACCTACATTGCATGGCATGCTGATTGTACACCTCCAAAATCAACAAAAATTATTGTGAACTCATGTTCAACAAACCAAAATAGAGAGAATAGGTCATGATTCAAATGAGTGGTAGCTCTTATCATGCCTCCACCAAGAGAATGATGTTAATGAATCACCAACATATGCTTGGATGCCAAAAATTTAACAATACACACAAATGGGTTGCCAATATGACTATCCCCTCCTTGATGGAGAATGTTAAATATTATATTCGTTGACCACAACTATCAAACAAACCATTCAAATGGATTGAATTAGCTCATGTATCCTGATAGAAAATGTATCTTTTGATTATTTATTTTTAAAGAATATTGTGAAATATTCTTCTTTGACAAGAATGTATTCATAAATTCAATTAATTAGACTCTATTCTATAAATTGGGAAAACATACACTCAATTATGTTAGGAATTGGTGTTGTACACCTTGCACAAGGAAAAATTATTGTAATTATGTAAAATAAATATCTACTTGTGGTACATCTTGGGAGGTGTGTTTAATGACATTAAATATTTATTTGGATCCACTTGTAAAGCTATATGTGATATTTTTTAGATATTTTAAGTGTGGCTTGCACATCAAAAAATATTTAATATTTGGAAAACCAATTAAAAAATTAAATGTTGGAGCTAATGGTTTGTGTAATCATCATTTTGAGGCACATGGTTTTACCTTATTTGATGGTTTTTTTATGTGAGTATGGTTCTATAAAAGAAATCACATGTTCAATGCTTTAGATCGACTAGATGACTAGTTGGTTGTTTGGCTTGACTATCATTTGTATTAAACTCTCCTGTTGAGTGTGTATGTGAAGCATGGCATGGGATGTGTGGTTAAATGCTTGGCCACATGGAAGACGCATTGGAGGAGCTTGATGCTTTAAAAATATTTATGGAGAATTTGTATAAGTGTATAGTAATGTTTTCATTGCTAAATGATACATTAAGTGGGGATGCTTTTGGATGCTGGACTTTTCTCTTTTGATCATTTTTGCAAGGCATATCTTGTGTAATCTTGTGGTATTTATTTGGTCTGTGCATTATGATTATTTTTAATCTTTTAAAAAATAAATTATCATGGAGTTAAAGAGGAAATAATTTGATCAACCTGGTAAATTTCCTTACACTTAATTATTTTCATGAAGATAGTACTCTCTAAAAATGTACCTCATCAATAAACATCCTTATTTTTTCTCACACTAATAGGTATGGTTTCTTTCAACATCAATGCATTATCCATTCATTAAAAAATTTGCATATCCCTTAAATAAATGAACCTTCAATAAAGGAACCTGTATCGAATTGCTAAAAAAGCATACATTTCATTCATTACATTCCAATTCCCTAAATGAGATTCATTATATGAAGGTTGTTACAACACATCGCTAATAACTTGCATGATGCATTCCTAGATCACAATCAAAGTCCATCTAGTGGTCACCTTTTTGTGCTTTCTCACAACCTATGACAATTCCCCCTAGTATAGAACATCCCTATGTATGTTGGATTGTTATATAGGACAATACTTTGGAAACCTGCTTACTAAAATTTTGGTTAAATGATTAATTAAAGTTTAGAAAATTCAGTCTTCTATCCATGGTGAATATTTTTTCAAGTAAAAATTATGATATTCTTTCCTTAAATATTTGTACTCTTATCTTGTATTTATGAATTTTCTTTATTTAATTATTTTTTTATTACTTTCTTGTAAATATGTAATAGACCATGCAAGTATGGGCTTTTCAAATATAGATTTCACTATTAAAATTTGAATATAAAATATAGTCATGTAAGTATGGTTGGTTTCTAACTTTGCAATTTTCATTCTTGTACAAATTAACATTGAATAGTTATTTGATTTATATAACATTTGTAGTTAATGAGTGTACATGCTTTTATTCATTTATCTATTTGATTTTGTGAATCTAGTTTGGAAGCTTAAAACTTCAATTTACTGAGGCATGTTCTTGTTAATTCACATTTTAAGTTAATGAGTGTACATGCTTTTATTCATTTATCTATTTGATTTTGTGAATCTAGTTTGGAAGCTTAAAACTTCAATTTACTAAGGCATGTTCTTGTTAATTCACATTTTGTCTCATATAAGAATATGCAATGGAAATGTTTCTCAAAGACTATATTTATTGGCCATACATTCATATTAGCATATTTTTTCCTTTCACACAATAAAACTTCTAGCAAGACTATCACATTAAAGGCAACTTTTTGAATAGTTGATTACAAATTGTATAGGCTTTATATTTTTGAATAATGTATTGAAGTGGTTGGACAAAATTGGGGCTCATTGGTGGTGCTTATGTATTTTACAAGTGAGTCACTTTTTTTGACATGATAAATAATGGACTTCATGTTAATAGATAAATTACTTTTATTTTAATCAAATGGATGTTATTCAGAAATATTCAATATGAGCTAAGACTTTGAAAAATATATTAGCACGAGTATAAATTTTTGTTTTGAAGAAGTTAAAGATGAATCATTTTGCAAGAAGATCTACCTCTCATATGAAATCTCAACAAATCATGACATGCAATTATCATAGTAAAACATCATAAAATTTAGATGAATTGAATATGCATGGTCAAATGTGGTAATATGTTGAGGAGAAAATTGCTAGAAACAATATCATGTGGACCCTATATTTGAATCCATGTGCAAAATTTATTCTCTAATTTAGAATGTGAAGCTTTAAATAGAGACAAGGTATGCATAGTCCAAATATGTCATGCTTCGGTGATGAATATGGAGTGTGATAAAGAAAAAATAAAAATGGAACCACTTGATATCTTGAATATGAGAATCACTTTTACAATATATGCATCTAAGACAATGTGGCTTAGTGATGGATGTATGAATCTACTATGCATTACTATTGGTTCTCCTTTTTTTTGGGTACAACCTATTGAGGTTACCCAATAGTAATAAAAATGTGATTTAAAAATTATAGTTTTCTTTGATCATGCCTACATTTATTGCTCCCTAATAATTGATGCATCTCTAGTGCATGAGTACTTAATCAAGAGTCAATAGTCAAAAACATAATACTCTTTAAAAATTTATACTATGCCAAATTTATTCATTTTATGATAATTTTAACTCTTGGTAAAGCTGGATTGGTGGAAGCCCTCTATAAAAAAAGGGCCATGAGAACAACCAACAACTAAGCAATAGCGGGGGTGACTCTAGATACATGTGGGGTTGGACTATAAGTGGAAGGATTGGGAGTGGTTGACTCCTATTCTAAAGGAAGACCTTGACTAGTTCCATCACTACTAGTAAAGGAAGGCATGAATCTTCCTCTATTTCTTGAATAGTGGTATGAGAAAAATGAAGATCCTTAAGATATTAATTTGATGGTTCATCCTACGTAGCAAACAATTTTTCAAAATTATTATTTCTTAAAATTCATTTTTGAAAATATATATATATTATATTTTTACTATCTATTGAATAGATATCAACCAGTCTTCTTAAAATGTTTAAGCTAAATATGAACGTCAAATTTAAACCCTAGAAGTACTTATATTAAAAAAATAAAAATAAAAATAAAAAATCGGTGCGTTGGATGCACCGCCTATTTAAGTATCATCAGTTCACACTAATTTTTATTACATTATTTTCTCTGAAAGGACAGGTTAGACAACGCAATGTGAAAAAATCTCCATTGACTTACAGTTTTGCAGAAATGTAGAAGCATAGTAAACAAAATCATGTGAAAGACTTGGAAAGCGATTGGTGGTACACGAAAGACTTTCACCAAATGAAACGCTAAACTATTGTATCCGCCAAACGTCAGTACCGAAAATGAGCCGACTTTGGATGGAAGAGCTCGTAGATAATCTCGAGCATACGAGTCAATTCAGCTCTCATTTTCAATATGGCCACAACTTATTCACATTCCGATCGGGATGAGAGCACAACAAGGTCATCGACAGTAACAACATCATTTCCTCAACATTGACTTTATTGATAAGTAGGAGGTTTCTTCTACAACATGTCAAATTATGATATTGCTATCAAGATTCAACCGTGCAGTTTTTGATTCAAATTAATTGACCCATGTTTCATGAGTTTCACAAGAAATCATCTCTCATGATAATTAATGGTCCACTTAGAACTTATTACATCCAGGTGATGCTCACAGAGGCGAAGCACTGGACCGTCTCGGGAGGTCACCCATCCCAATACTCCTCTAGCTCAAGCATGCTTAACCACAGAGTTACCCCCAAGGTTAAGCCCACTTAGCTTGAAACTCCATTTGTGAAACCTTCAACAAGTCTTATGCCTTATGAACCATTCATTATAGAGCCCCTTTAGCTCATCAATTGATAAGTAGGAGTTTTCTTCCACAATGTGTCAAATTATGATATTGCTACCAAGTTTCAACTATGTAGTTTTTGAGTCAAACTCATTGACCCATGTTTCATGAGTAGTGGTTCACAAGAACCCATCTCTCATGATAATGAATGGTCCAATTATGACTCATTGCATCTAGGTGATGCTCACAGAGGTGAAGCATTGGACCGTGTTGGGAGGTCACCCATTCCAGTACTGCTCCAGCTCAACTATGCTTAACCATGTAGTTTCCCCCAAGGTTAAGTCCATTTAGATTGCAACCCCATTTGAAACACCTTCAACAAGTGTTATTCCTTATGAACCATTCATTATAGAGCCCCTTTAGCTCATCAATTGACAAGTAGGAGATTTCTTCCACAATGTGTCAAATTATGATATTGCTATTAGGATTCAACCATCTAGTTTTCGAGTCAAACTCATTGACCCATGTTTCATGAGTAGTGGTTCACAAGAACCCATCTCTCATGATAGGGAATGGTCTACTTAGCACTCATTGCATCTAGGTGATGCTCATAGAGGTGAAGCACTAGATCGTCTAGAGAGTTCACCCATCTCAGTACTGTTGCTCTAGCTCAAGCGTGCTTAACCATGGAGTTTCTCCCAAGGTTAAGCCCACTTGGCTTGCAACCTCATTTGCAAAACCTTAAAAAAGTGTCATTCCTTATGAACCATTCATTATCGAAGCCCTTTAGATCATCAATTGATAAGTAGGAGGTTTCTTCCACAGCATGTCAAATTATGATATTGCTATCAAGATTAAACCGTGTAGTTTTTGAGTCAAACTCATTGACCCATATTCCATGAGTAGTGGTTCACATGAATCCATATCTCATGATAATGAATGGTCCACTTAACACTCATTGCATCTAGGTGATGCTCACAGAGGTGAAGCACTGGACTATCCTGGGAGGTCACCCATCCTAGTACTACTCTAGCTCAAGCGCGCTTAACCACAAAGTTTCCCACAAGGTTAAGCCCATCTCTCATGATAATGAATGCTACACTTAGCACTCATTGCATCTAGGTGATGCTCACAAAGGTGAAGCATTGGACTGTCCCGGAAGGTCACCCATCCAAGTACTACTCCAGCTCAAGCATGCTTAACCACCAAGTTTCCCCAAAGGTTAAGCCCACTTAGCTTGCAATCCCATTTGCAAAACCTTCAACAAGTGTTATGCTTTAGGAGGTTTCTTCCACATCATGTCAAATTATGATATTGCTATCAAGATTCAACCATGTAGTGTTCGAGTCAAACTCATTGACCCATGTTTACTAAGTAGTGGCTCACAAGAACTGATCTCTCATGATAATGAATGGTCCACTTAGCACTAATTGCATTTAGGTGAAGCACTGGACCATCTCGAGAGGTCACCCACTTAACTGTGTGGTTAAGCACGTTACAGCTTAACCATTCATTATTTTTTGAGGCGTAACACAAGGCTAAGTAGGCATAACACTTGTTGAAGGTTTTGCAAATCAGGTTGCAAGCTAAGTGGTCTTACCCTTGGGGGAAACTTTTTGGTTAAGCAGGCTTGAGCTAAAGAAGTATTGAGATGGGTAACCTCCTGGGATGGTCTAGTGCTTCACCTCTATGAGCATCACCTAGATGCAATGAATGCTAAGTGGACCATTCATTATCATGAGAGATGGGTTCTTTTGAACAACTACTCATGAAACATGGGTCAATGGGTTTGACTCAAAAACTACAAGGTTGAATCTTGATAGAAATATCATAATTTGACATGCTATGGAAGAAACCTCCTACTTTTTAATTGACGAGATAAAGAGGCTCTATAATGAATGGTTGATTAGGCATAACAATTATTGAATGTTTTTCTAATCTCAGGGTTGTAAGCTAAGTGGGCTTAAACATGGGGGAAACTTCATGGCTAAGCATGCTTGAGCTGGAGCAGTATTGGGATGGGTGACCTCCCGGGACAGTCTAGTGCCAGAAACCTCCTACTTATCAATTGATGAGCTAAAGGGGCTCTATAATGAATGGTTCATAAGGGATAACACTTGTTGAAGGTTTCAAAAATGGGGTTGCAAGCTAAGTGGGCTGAAACTTTGGGGAAACTTTGTGGTTAAGCACGCTTGAGCTTGAGCAGTACTGGAATGGGTGACCTCCTAGAATGGTCCAATGCTTCACCTCTATGAGCATCACCTAGATGCAATGAGTTCTAAGTGAACCATTCATTATCATGAGAGATGGGTTACTATGAACCACTAATCATGAAACTAGATCAATTAGGTTGACTCAAAAACTAGACTGTTGAATCCTAATAGCAATATCATAATTTGACACATTGTGGAAGAAACCTCCTACTTATCAATTGATGAGCTAAAGAGGCTCTATAATGAATGGTTCATAAGGCATAACACTTGTTGAAGGTTTTGCAAATGGGGTTGCAACCTAACTGGGCTTAACTTTGGGGGAAACTTCATGGTTAAGTGCGCTTGAGTTGGAGTGGTACTGGGATGGAGGTGATCCCACAAAGCTGGTTTACAATTTCTGAGAGGAATTGATTTTACTGAAATCACATAATTTTAGAAAATATAATGATTTAAGCCTTTAAAAGTTCCATTTTAAGGATTCCAATTGAAGAGGGTTTGATCAAACTCTCTTGGATAGAACCTCGCTAGTTTTAAATCATACCTATAAATGAGTCTCCTTTACACCTATCAAAATGCTGATAAAAAATCACTTTTGATTTACCTTTTGGGGGATCAAATGAGTTCATTTAAAATTTATTTGAAATGATTATGGTAGTCCTCAAAATGACCTATCCCATGAATATAATTTTAATATTTTTTGGTTTTATTATGTATGCATTTTTTTAGTTTTATTAAACACAGGTTTTTCACTGAAAATCAAGCTCTTTGATTTGCACATGTGGAAAAATATCAAATTATCAAATTATTATATTTTTAAATATTTTCCTACTGGGTTTTAATGTCCTGATCCATTAAAAAAAAAAAAAAGAATTTCGATACATACAAAAAAAGCTATGTTGTATATAGTCCGCCTATGTCTGAATTGCAATTGGTTTGACTTTGAAACTCTATTAAGAAAAAAATATTCAATAAAAAACTATCAAACCAAATGAAAGTGCTAGATATCATAGTTAAAAATCTAAATTTGAAAAAAAATAAAATTTATCGTTCATACAAAAAAATTTATGTTGTATACGGTGAGCGTCACTTTTTTAAAATGTTATTTTCTGAAAAAAACCAGTTTTTGTGGGAGATGGAAAACAAGTGTAATATTATTCCAAAAAAATTGAATAAAATATTTTTATAATCTATAGAGAAAATGTGAAGAGACTCTAGTTTTCATCATCTTCAAATTCCTGATGGTTTAGCCGCTATAGGTGCCTAAATGTGAAGATTTAGTTAAAAATAATAATTTCAGTGTCCAGTTTAGCCAAAAATTGTAAACCACTATTGTGGGATCACGCATGGGTGACCTCCCAGGATCGTCTAGTGCTTCACCTCTATGAGAATCACTTAGATGCAATGAGTTCTAAGTGGACCGTTCATTATCATGAGTGATGGGTTCTTGTGAACCACTACTCATGAAACATGGGCCAATGAGTTTCACTTGAAAACTACATGGTTGAATCTTGATAGGAATATCATAATTTGAGACATTGTGGAAGAAACCTCCTAATTATCTATTGATGAGCTAAAGGGGATCTATAATGAATGGTTCATAAGGCATAACACTTTTTGAACGTTTTGGAAATGGGGTTGCAAGATAAGTGGGCTTTGTCTTGGGGGAAACTTTGTGGTTAAGCAAACTTGACCTGGAGCAGTATTGGGATGGGTGACCTTCTAGGATTGTCTAGTGCTTCACCTCTATGAGCATCACCTAGATGCAATGAGTGCTAAGTGGACCATTCATTATCATGAGAGGCAGGTTCTTGTGAAGCACTACACATGAAAGATGGGTGATTGAGTTTGACTCGAAAACTACATGGTTGAATCCTGTTAGCAATATCATAATTTGACACGCTATGGAAGAAACATCCTACTTATCAATTAATGAGCTAAAGGAGTTCTATAATTAATGGTTCATAAGGAATAACACTTGTTGAAGGTTTTGCAGATGTGGTTGCAAACTAAGTGGGCTTAACCTTGGGGGAAACTCTGTGGCTAAGCACGCTTCACCTGGAGCAGTACTAGGATGTGTGACCTCCTAGGACGGTCCTTTGCTTCACCTCTCTGAGCATCGCTTAGATGCAATGAGTGCTAAGTTGACCATTCATTATCATGAGAGATGGGTTCTTGTGAACCACTACTCATGTAACATGGGTCAATGAGTTTGACTTCAAAACTACACCATTGAATCTTGATAGCAATATCATAATTTGACATGTTGTGGAAGAAACCTCCTACTTATCAATTGATGAGCTAAAGGGGCTCTATAATGAATGGTTCATAAGGCATAACACTTGTTGAAGGTTTTTCAAATGGGGTTGCAAGCTAAGTGGGCCTAACATTTGGGGAAACTCTGTGGTTTATTGTGCTTGAGCTAGAGCAGTACTAGGATGGGTGAGCTCTTGGGACAGTCTAGTGCTTCACCTCTGTGAGCATCACCTAGATGCAATGAGTGCTAAGTGGACCATTAATTATCATGAGAGATGGGTTCTTGTGAACCACTACTCATGAAACATGGGTCAATGAGTTTGACTCAAAAACTACATGGTTGAATCTTGATAGCAATATCATAATTGAAATTTTTACCAATTTGTTTATCTATTGCATCTACTATTGTCTTCTTTTCATACAAGTTCCAAACCTATTTTAGTGGCATTGCTAAGCTCAGTATATTAATTCTTGCCCACAAATTGAAAAACCTTGACAAATTCTTTATCCAGATCCTCATCATGTTTCTCTCCCTCACCACTATGCTCCACCTCCTCCTCACTAGTCTATGTATGGTGTGCTTTATTCACAATTAAAAGTGTTGTAGTTTTATTATTTTTGTGAGCATTTATTTTTATTTACATAAATATTTTAAATTTTTTTGATTGATGGTTTTATATTTATATTTTACATTTTGAAGGAGTTGTCATCAAATAAACCCTAACCATGGAATGATCATAAATGTTAAAGAAAAAGTAAAATAAAAGAAGATGTAATGAAGATAACTTATGAATTGTGGACGTCATATATGGAAGCAAATTGACAAAGTTCCTTCCACATACGGTTTGGAAAGACGTATACTTTTTAACAACAGAAAAATCAAAATCAAAATCGGAAAACATGCACTGAATTATTACAAGGTATTGCTTGCGTATGTATACGTAGTATTTATTTGGTGGGTTGATTATCATACAATTCACTCTTATACTTGTTTCCATTTTGACCAATTAGTGGACTGGATATAGTGTATTGTGGGATCTACTCCCACTATAAATAACTAGTAGGTTAATTATAACTCACGATTGTTTAAGTTCATTCAAGAGATTTAAGTTTGTGCTTTTTACATGCATTATTTAAAAATATTAAAAGTATTATTTTACATCGTGTATGAAGATGGAGGAAAATAGCGTCCACCTTTTTTTGAGCAGATTATATCTTTCTTTTTTTACATATTTAGAGTTCAATAGAATATAAAAATTATTATAAATAAATAAAAGAGCACATTTCATAATTTGACATTTGTGGAAGCTTCAAATTCCCTGAACCAACATTTGCTCAACATCTTTCTTTTCAAATGATGGAGGGAAAGCAAATAGGGAGAGAAAATTTCTATTCATAATTTTTTGGATAATTATTTTTGCTCTTTTGGAAAAGCCCAACTTGCTCATGTCTATGTTGTGTCTATGGGATGGAATTAGAATTCCATTCATACTCTTGCTGTAACATTTAGAAATATTTACCCATCTTGGCAATGTGTGAATGCTAAGGCTTTAGATTTTCACAAGAATGAAATGGTGGTGGTGCACATCACAATCATCCATATGTGAAATAGATCGTTTAGTGTCTAAGAATGGGTTGATGGGAATGGACCATTTGTGGTATCTGAATTGGAACTCATTTGTCACAAATTCAAAGCCACTTCCTTACTTCTCTTTTTTCATCAGATACATTTTAGGTACACTCCTTGGGATTTGTATAAAATATCTAGTTTGGTTTCAAAATGGTAGTGGTCACACAATGTTAATGACTACTTGATATGATGATAGATGAACATCCATCAAATACATTTGGGTAATCTCCTTAGGATTTATAGACAACATCGAATTTGGTTGCAAATGAGAGTGAGCACAAAAAAATCATAGCTACTTGAATCGATGATAGGGTGAACCTTTGCAAACCAAATACTCTTTCAAATTAGCATGTAAATGGTGATTCCCATCTTAGTCTATCTTTCTATACGAAAGTAAAATAGATTTCCAAGTATGCAACAAATGTAGAGCATTAAGTTGAAAGTTATCACCAAAATTTGCAAAGCATCTCGACAAATGTTGAACCCAAAAAGTGAACTTCTAATGCGTTTTGGAAGTTCATAATAATTAGAAATATTAGTGCACAAGAGTATGTCCATTTGTTAAAAATACCATTAAAAATGTAAGTTTTGTCTTTTGTTTATTTGAATGTTAATAGGAAAATATTATGTCATGTACCTTAGGATTCATGAAAAGATATATGGTACATACTACAACATTGTAATTATTTTCATTGGTTGAACTAAGTATAAATTGGAATTATTTTATGCTTTGTGTAGTTTACAAGTGGACATAGAGAGAAATTTCAAACATTTTTTTAATGTTCTCTTATGTTTCACAAAAATTCCTTATAAAGACACTAACATGTTTGAGTCCTTTTGTTGGAGTGAGCTTCTATTGTACTCATGTTTTTGTAACATTCTAAAATAAATTGATCATGTAGGCAAGATATTGTCACCCACGATGGGGGCATGCTAGCACTTACCATCTATGGTATGCTAATTGTACACATCCAAAATCAAGTAAAATAATTATGATGAGATTATTTCAAATAGACAATAAAATAGAGAACAACAAGATGCAAATGAGTCACAACTCCTATCATGCCTCCACCTAGGGAATGAGGTTGTTGATCAGTTACACATTCTCAAAAACCATAATTTCTATAATATCCACAATTGCAATACCAATATAATTACCCCCTCCTTGATGGAGAATACTATTGGATTCATTAACTATAAATATATACAACAAACCAAGTCAAATAGATTGAAATCAACTTATGTATCATGAAAGGGGATCTTTCTTTTGATTAAAACATTCTTTTAGCAATATTTTGAACAATTACTTTTAGACAAGAATAAATAAATCACTTCAAAAGTTTAGATAATTTGCTATACATTGGGAAATTATAATCAATTAATATCATAAAGATATATCTCTCTAAGAATGCACCTAGTGCACAAATTATCTTTATTTTTTTCACCCTAGTAGGTATGGTTTCTTTCAACATCAATGCATTAATCACTCATTCAACACTTCACACATTACGAAAAGAGATGAAACCTATTTGAGGTCAACCTCTATCAACTTTCCAACTACTAGTTCAACCTTCTCAATCTTTAGCGTAGTTGAATTACACATTCCTTTTTATTTTCTCTCTCTATAATATTATGGAAGAAAATTAATTTCTCTAAATTCAACTCTTAATTATATAAATCTTTCTTCATCATATAGAATCGTAAAGTTTGTAACTTTTCACATCAAAAAATACCCAATGAAGATACATTATATATCCTTGTTCTCTAATTTGTATTGCTTCTCCCCAACCCATGTATATGTATCACAATTAAAGACCCAAAAGATGTCTTAATAAATTATTCATCTAATGAAACCTCCATATCTATCTTCTTAACAAGAGGCCATGTAAGAGACTCATTAACTAGGTAATAAGGTATAGAAGCCACTTCTACTCAAGATATTTTTTCCAACCTTCACATATTTAGAACACCTTTCAATTCTATGTTCCTTACAAAATCAATCATAATTTTTGAACAAAACTCACTACCATTACTAATAGTCAAACTATTGATCTTCCTACCGATTTGATTATCTACAAGATATTTGTAATTTTTTAAATGAATAAAGATGTAAGACTTACTTCTAAGAAAATGCATCCATGTCCTACAATAATCATCAATGAAAGATACATATTATATATATTTATGAATTGAAATAATACTAGCATGAGTGAATACATTAGAATGGATTTAGTCCAATACTTGGGATAATTTATGAGAACTAGTGCAAAACTAAAGGGGGCTATATTTTAAATATACACAATACTAAAACAAAAATTCAAGATTATAGTCATTTGACCCCTCAATTTTTTTAGGGCCCTTAGATCCTTCTCACCTATGTGTCCCATTTTCTTGTGCCATAACACTATATTTCAAATTGGTAGCTTAGTCTCCTAAGCATGAAAAACCTTATGTATTAAAAAAATTTACCATCAAAAGTGGATTCTCTTTACTACTAATTTGAATGGTGAAGGTTCATATTCTATATATCTCGTAATTCAAAGAATATAATAATTATTTTATTGAACCATACATGCATTTACATGAAATAGAGTGCCTATGCAAAATATTATTAAGCACTATAGTGCCCTTCACCATCTTTCATTCTCCACTCATGAAAACAATCCACACATTCAAATCATTAAGTTTACTTAAAAAAGTTATGATCTATGCTAGACTAGGGGTATACATAACATTGTTGATCCGATTAACTCTTACATCAAGGAATTGAGTCAAGCCTCTTCACTAACCAAAAATATCTAAATGAGATTCATTCTAGAGGTATACTTCCTCGCCATCATATTATTCATGTTTTAAGAACCACTATTGATATGAGGTTATATGGAGAAAAGAACTATAATCTATCAACCATGTACGATTAAATGCATGTGAAGCTAGATCCACGACAAATATATTTTCATCATTAAGGAGTACTTGGACTCATCATCAAAGTCACTCTTTTTTTTCTTGTCCTTATACTCTCATCCAAAATGAGTTAGGCTTGATATGCTTCCAAAATTTTGTATTGTATTATTAAGAGATTTGGATCTAGGATCGTTTCATTTTTCCTTCCTCATTTTATCTACCATAAATAGATAGAGCCTTTTGAAGGATAAAATGTGCTTGATTGAATGATATTATAGAAATGCATGAGAAAATTTATACAAGGAGGATTATAGTTGAGAATAACTTTAACTATGCAGTTGTACTAACTACCTATAACAAATAATGTAATAATAGATTCTAACATTCCCCTCTTATTACATTGTTCTTACAAATGTACCCCCTGAAAACTTGAAATTCACTTTGCCAAGGGACCCTCCCTTAAGACTTACATAACAAAACTTATTGATTACAAAACATATATACATTCTTCGAAAGATCTTCCTTTGAAGAAAGAAATCCTAAATTAAGTGGAACTCCATCAAGCTACCTCATGACCCTCAGAAGGGTGTAGCTTCGAGCTAAATTCTCAAGTTCTTGGACTACCATTGTCCCGAACTCTTGAATCATTTTTTCTCGAATTATTTGAAAACAATCCATATTGAGCTCTACAAACATAGGGTTCCATCAAGTTGTTTGCTGCCCCTTGCAA
Organism: Sequoiadendron giganteum; assembly: GCA_007115665.2. Classification (NCBI taxonomy): domain Eukaryota; kingdom Viridiplantae; phylum Streptophyta; class Pinopsida; order Cupressales; family Cupressaceae; genus Sequoiadendron; species Sequoiadendron giganteum. The sequence continues at coordinate 855,404,788 of CM021100.1, read as the reverse complement.
GGATATAATTCTTGATCACTGTCTCGTAAAATTTTTGAACAACAATCCATATTGAGTTCAACACAAAATTATTTACCTATCTCCAAAAATCAAACTTCACAATATATGCTCTTGAAATCTATTAGCATCAACAAGGAAAACAAGAAAGAGAGCACAAATGTTTTTCATACAAAGCACCATCTTCTCATGAAAAGCACCATTTCAAAGTGAGAAGATGACTTGAGATGATGGAAATTTCTCCATCCTTCGGTGCCCCCAGCCTCCAGTAAGATCTTGTTACACTTTATTCATTTGATGTCGTGGATGAGTCTTTAGAGACTTCATTAGGTATAGCAAAGATAGTTTGAAAAGTCCAAGAATGACTCTAACATTGATAAACTCATTAGACAACAGTTACGTATTGTTAGAAGAGAACATATTAAAAAATGGGGAGTGGAGGCGAGAACGGGAATGTAGGGGGCTTTTTGAATGCTGAAAGAGATTCGGGTGATAGGGAAGAAGATTTGAATGGAATTGGGGGAGCTTTCTGTTTCTTTCCCTTCATCTGAGGCTATGGCTGGTCATGGGGTGTTTGTCACGTTTGCACTTCACTGTTCGCCCCGTAGTTTGGGGTTACGGTTACTTGGTTCTTTTCCCTGGTTGTAGTTTTGGCGTTTGTCACTCTACTTACAACCTTTGGAGAATGCGCTTCACACTTTTTGGGTCCATCGACGGTTTCGTTTTCCTTAGTCGATGACTGTTGGTTTCCACTAGCATGCTTGTTGAGAATGTTTTTTTTTTGGGTACGAAGAGGTTCATTGGTAGCTTCTTTCATGCTAGTGTTCATAAGAATGGCGCTGCCTTGTGGGGTAATAGGGTTCTCATTTTTTAATGCGGGAACTCTGCTATGTCTCTCTTCATTGACATCTATGATCTTGATACTAAACCCTCCTTGGTCATCTGCATTATGCTTTGTGTTGTGGATCACAAACCACTAGAGCGAAACAATATTGTTGAATTGAAAATCGCTATTGAGCCTGGTGTTGTCGTGTTGGTCTTTCCTCCCCCTTCCTACATTCGCTGCCAACATTTTTGTGGTGGGTGTGCTTGCGTGCCTGGAGATTGGGTCTGTTGTGGCGTTGACCTCTTTTTTCCCTACCCATCTTTGTTGCTTGATGGGAGGCTCTAATGTGGGTTCTGATAGGAGGTTTGAACAGGCTTTGGCTTCTCTGTTGTGGTGCCTTCCTTACTCCTCACTATGCTTTGGGTCTGGTAGCTTGTTCGGGACCCCTTGGCCCCTGTTTTACTCAAATGTTTTGGCTAGTTTTGTGGCAGACTGTTTCTGTGGCTGCAATGTTTGGAAGGTTTGCAGAAGAATAGTGTCTATAGCCCTAGTGACCTGCTATCTATGGCATTTGCTTGCAATTAGCTTACTCCTTTGGCTACTTTTCTGCGAAACTTGTTGCCTCTTCTCAGTTTTGTGGGTTTCACGGTGTCTTTTGGTTTTCTTGCTTGGTTTCTTTATGGTTTGGCTTCAGTTAGTGAAGCCTCTATTTTAATTGTCCCAGCTCTCATTTTGGCTGCTCCTATTAAGATGGAGAACTCTCCCACTATGGTGGAGTTGGTTTTTGCTGATGGAGTTGGGTGTTGTTGGGTGGGTATTTTCACGGTTCTTGACTCTGATTCGTTTTGTTTTTCATTAAGGTGGAAAACGTGGTTTGTGATGGGATCTCAATTCAGCTTCATGCTGTGTTGGTGTTCTTGTTTGGGTTGTGCTGCTTCTCTTCGGTCCTTTTCATTCAGCTTCTCTTTTTGAGATAGGGAACACTCCTATTGAGGTGGGGTGGAGAGGGTTCATGATACTGGTGGCGGGAACTGTTGCTAAGTGGATTTCAAAGCTGCTTTAGGTTGGCTATCTCAGTGCCTCCTTAGGTACCCCTATTTTACCTAGTTGTTGGCTTGGTTCTTGGTTGGGTATTGGTCATGTTTGGAGCTGGTTGGAGCTTGAATCTCTATTTTGATGGAACCCCTCTAGGGGTTTTGGCAAGGGTTATGTTTCTTTTTCAAGTTTATCTTTTGTAGGAAAAGTTGGAGACTTTTCAAGAGAATCGTTGCCCTTAGTAAATTGTGTTTCTTCTTTTTCTCCTATTGAGTGGAGTTTAATTTTAGCGTTGGGTTCTTGGTCTTGCCTTTTGGTTCTGACTAGTTGTCTTTTGAGCTAGGTTTTTGTTGGTTTTTTCTATCTCAAGTGTTATTTGGACTGGTCTTTAGCTGTTGCAGTCTTTTTTCTTTGCAATTGGTTTGTTACCAGTTCCATGCTCTGATCAAAAGCATGGGTTGTTAGTGGTTCTTTCCAGGCTCACTTTTGGTGAGTCTTTATTTTTGTTGTCTCACTTTTTGTGAGCTTCCTCCTTTTTGCCTCGATGGCTGCTTTGTAAATGGGTCTAACCCTTTCTGAAGTTTAACTCAATCAAAACATTGATAAACTCATTTACAAGATATGGAACAATTGTTTTAATTTTTTGGAATACAATTTCTCAAGCATTAGGTGTAAGAAAATAATTACTTGTTTGGTACATCTCAAGGAACATATATAAATTGCTTGAAATCTTACTATACTCGTAAACCTAATTTGAGTGGCATCTTCTCTTGCAAATGCATTTACCTCTAAGCTACCACTAATAGGAGAAGCATGCTAATGACTATGTATCCATTTATGAGTTCTAATATATTGGAAATGAATGACTATCCTCATTATTTCAAAAATTCCAAATATGCCCTTCTTTCTCATAATTTTTTTGACTAAAATAAATGCAAAGTAAATGAAAGTCTTAGCATTTCCTTTAGTTACTTTGCCAAATAAAAATGTCAACATTATTTCCAACCCCTAACCTCTCCTACACAACTTTTTCATTTCCATTAAAATAATTATCTTATATAGATTGGTAGCATAAACTAGCTTGAACAATCAATATTGTTGAGAATTCACCCAACTCCTGCACGTGTATCTAGCTTCTACCACACCCCCGCACCAACCTTGAATTCATCTCATGGTACCACAGTGTCCATCGTGATAACGTGGCCTCTCTCTACCTTGTCCGTGGTAACGCAGGTTAACCGCCAGAGCGATGCTACCGTTGTCCCGCAGTTTCTTTCCTGACCGCCAGTGGTGGCGTGGTGTCCACCGCCACACTGTGGCTCTTCGTTTGTCTAACCATGGTAATGCAATTACTGTGGCCCCACGGTCTCCTTTGTGCCCCCTTGCGGTTGAGCGGTTCCCCTGCGGCACTGTGAGGCCTTTGTCTCTCCTCCGCGGTTATGCGGTTTTCTCGATTTTTGGTGGCAGCAGTATACGAAGTCTGAGCTGGCTTTTTAGGACAAATATTTAAATCAAAAGGACTTGTTTTTAATTCGAATGGACGATATAGCTTGGCATAATTTATTTGCCTTTATTATTGTATTAAGTGTATTTTGGCCATGGACTTATGTTAAATATTGTGATGGCTGTATATTTTGGATGGATAGAAGAAAATTTTGAATATTGCTCTGAAGTAGAAAAAAGTTGTCAAAGTTGTTTTGATAAACTTTGATGAATAAAAAAATTATCTCTTTTTGTGTGTCAAAAAAATTGTCTCAGTTCTATTCCTTTTATATTCTCTACCTTTGTCCTTCACGCTATATCAGAAAAGGTTCTCCATATCTGAAGAGTGTCTAAAAAACATGGCTGCAAGTAGAAGATTGATTAATCCCTAAATTCCTTAGTTGAATGAGAAAAATTATGATTACTAGTCTATTACAATGAGAGCTTTATTTTGTTCACAAGATTTATGGGAGTTTATTGAAAATGGTTTTCCAGAACCAGCAGATGCAACAACATACAATGCCTTGACACAAGCAAAGAAAGACTTGCTAAAAGACAACAAGAAGAAGGACTCAAAGGATCACTTTTTTATTTTACAAGGAGTGCATGAGAGCATTTTTCCAAGAATTTCAGCTACAACTACGTCCAAGCAAGCATGGGACATTCTACAAATTTCTTACCAAGGAATGGAGAAAGTCAAAATTGCAAGGTTACAAATACTGAGAAGAGAGTTTGAGACTTTGTATATAAATTATAATGAGTCTGTAGATTCATATTTCACCAAGATAACTAGACTGGTAAACCAGATAAGAACACATGGTGCGACACTAGAAGATGTCAAAGTGGTAGAGAAAATTTTGAGGTGTTTACCCACAAAATTTGAATCAATTGTAGTAACTATAGAGGAGACAAAGGACCTCACCCAGTATTCAGTTGATGAGCTTTATGCTTTACTAATTTCTCATGAGCACAGGCTCAACAGAATAGCTAATATGTCACTGGAGAATGCATTCATGACACAAGCTTCAATTAACCAAGGAAGAGGGAGAGGTAAAATAAATTTCAACCGAGGTGGAAGAAACAACCCATCAAGTTCAAGTGGAAGAGGCAGCAGCCAAAACCCATTTTAGAATCAATCTCAAGGTCAAGGGTATGAAAAATATCAGGTCCAATGCCATTATGGTAAAAAAATTGGACATTATATAAATGAGTGTAGGAAGAAATAGTATGATATGGGTAGACAAAATGCAAATTTTACTAAAGAGAGACAAGAGCAAATACTAGATAAGAGTACAATGCTTTTGGCATGTAATGTAGCACAAGCAAGTGAAAAAGATGTTTGGTTTTTAGACTCAGGCTGTAGTAATCACATGGCAGGAAATTTAGAGTTATTCACAAGTCTAGATGAGAATATTAAGTCTGATGTCACTGTTGGTAATGACAACAAAGTGTCAGTTAAAGGAAAAGTAAATGTTAATATTCTAACCAAGTAGGGGGAGAAAAAATATATCTCAGATGTGTATTTCGTGCCAGGTCTCAAACACAATTTGATGAGTGTAGGACAGCTAGTTGAAAAGGGTTATAGAGTGACTTTTAAAAATAGACTATGCACAATTTTAGACAAATACCCAAGTAGTCAGTTGATAGCTAAGATCAAGATGATAAACAACAGAATGTTTCCTTTGAGAATTCAGCTAGATTTGAGCATAAACTATGCACAAGCACAAGAGGTAACAATTGGCATTCAGACTGTCTTTCAGGCAGAAGTAAAAGATGAAAATTGGCTGTGGCATTTAAGATTTGGTCATTTGAATTTTGGTGGTCTGAATTTGCTTCATAGGAAGAGTATGGTTAAGGGAATACCTTTAATTGAAAAACTTGACAGAGTTTATGAAGGGTGTATTCTAGGAAATCAACATAGAGAGTCATTCCTAGGAGGGAAATCAACAAGAGAAAAATCTCCTTTAGAAATTGTTCATTCATATCTTTGTGGTCCAATCCAGACACCTTCAATAGGTGGTTTTTATTTTCTGACTTTTATAGATGACTATTCAAGGAAGATATGGGTTTATTTCTTAAAGCAAAAAAGTGAAGTGTTTGATTTCTTTCGTCATTTAAAATCTCTTGCTGAAAAACAAAGTGGTCACTTTATTAAAGTGTTGAAGATAGATAGAGGAGGAGAATACATTTCAAGAGAGTTTTTAAATTTCTGCAGAGATCATGGTATTCACAAGCAGTTCACAATCAGATATACACCTCAACAGAATGGGGTAGCTGAGAGAAATAACATAACGATAATGGAGATGGCTAGGAGTATGCTGAAATCCAAGCATTTGATAAATGAATTTTGGGGTGAAGCTATATCATGTGTAGCATACATAATGAATAGATGCCCAACAAAAGGTGTCATGAATATCATCCCTAAAGAAGCATGGTCTGGAAAAAATAATAGTGTATCTCATATGATATTTTTTGGATGTGTTTCATACACAGACGTACCTGATGAATTGAGAAGAAATATTGACAATAAAGGAGAGAAATGCATATTTGTTGGTTATAGTGATGAATCCAAAGCGTATAAGATTTATAATCCAACAACAAAGAAGGTCATAATCAACAAAGATGTTCAGTTTGTTGAAGATAAAACATGGGATGGAAGTAGAGAGAGAACAGTTAATGTTTTAGTCAGTATCCCTCAAGAGGAAAATGAAACTTTTGTACCAGCAAATGTTCCTACTGTTATACCAATTCAAGCTCAATCAAGTCGTCAACAAGTGATACCATCAAGCAATGTAAGAGCAACAACAAGAGGACTGTAGACATCACCTACAACAAGAAATTTTGGCATAGGACCTTCAAGTCCACAGTCTACAGATTCAAGTGATCTTTCAAATTCAACACTGGCAAGTATGAGAAGACAAAAAATCAGAAACATAAGTGATATTTATAATCAGACTGAAGGTGAGAATAATTCACAATAGTTCACACTCTTTGCATTTTATTCTCATGCTAAAGATCCAATCCACTATGAAGATGCAATTAAAGACGATAAGTGGATAACAAGAATGGATGAAGAGATTGACTCAATTGAAAATAATCAGACATGGGAGTTACAGAGTCTTCTGAAAGACAAAGATTTAATTGGAGTCAAATGGATTTATAAAATAAAATTGAATGCAAATGGTGAAGTACAAAAGTATAAAACAAGACTAGTTGTAAAAAGGTTATGCACAACAAACTGTAATTGATTATACATAAACTTTTGCACCTGTAGCTCAAATTGATATAGCCAAAATGATACTAGTCATAGCAGCATAGAACAGATGGTTAGTTCACCAAATGGATGTTAAGTCAAAATTTCTCAATGGCTATCTTGAGGAGGAAGTATATATTGAACAACCACCTGGATATGAAATATTGGGTCAAGAAGATAAAGTTTACAAGTTAAAGAAAGCACTGTATGGTCTGAAACAAGCCCTAAGAGCTTGGTATAGCAGAATAGACAGTTATTTCACATAGAATGGCTTCATCAGTGCAACAGTGAACTGACTTTGTATACCAAAGTAAATGAAAATGGTAAAATCTTGATTATTTGCCTATATGTAGATGATTTAATCTTCACTGGAGATTTGTCAGTTGATTTGTTTAATGGAGCAATGATGAAGGAGTTTGAAATGACAGACTTGGGTTTGATGAGATATTTTTTGGGTATTGAGGTAAATCAAGATGAAAAAGGTATTTTTATTTCACAAGCAAAGTATACCAATGATGTTTTAAAAAGATTCCATATGATGAATTGTAAATCTACTCCTACTCCAATGGTAACTGGTCTGAAGCCGAGTAAAGAGGATAAAGGTTCAAAAATTAATTCAACCTTGTATAAACAGCTTGTTGGAAGTCTGATGTATTTAATAGCCACAAGGCCAAACATAATGTTTTCAGTTAGCTTAATTTCTAGATTTATGGAAATTCCAAATGACCCACATTGGAAGGCTGGCAAAATAATCCTCACATATATCAATGGAAGAAAGAATTATGGCATTTACTATTCCAGAACAGATGAATTTAATTTGATAGGTTATACAAATAGTGATTGTGTTGGTAGCATCGATGACAAGAAGAGAACATCTAGTTATGTTTTCCATTTTGGAACTAGAGGCGTTTCATGGGCTTCAAAAAAGCAACTGATTTTTTCTTTGTCTTCAACTGAAGCTGAATATGTTGCAGCAACGAGTGTGTCATGTTAGGCAGTCTGGATGAGGAGAGTTTTGAAAGAAATTCAGCATGAATAGGAGAAAGCTACAAAAATTTTATGTGCTAACAATTCAGCCATCACACTCTCAAAAAAATTGGTCTTCCATAAGCGAAGTAAGCACATTGACATGTGCTATCACTTTATCAGAGAATTAATCAGTAGTGGGGAGATCACCTTGGATTTCTGCATGAGGTCAAAGGAATAGGTTGTGGACATTCTCACAAAGGTGTTGGGAAAATAATCTTTCATATTTTAGAGAGGCCGATTGGGCGTAAAAGACTATAAGAGTTGTGTTCAAGGGGAAATGTTGGGATTTCAACCAACTCCACTGTGTCTATCTGGCTTCTATTGCGCCCCTGCACCAACCTTGGCTTCAGCTCGCGGTACCACGGTGTCCACTGTGATATCGTGGCCTCTCTCTGCCTTATCTACAGTAATGCGGGTTAACTGCCAGAGCGATGCTACCACTATCCTACAGTTTCCTTCCCGACCCCCCATAGTGGTGCAGTGTCCACCGCCACACCATGGCTCTTCGTCTATCTAACCGCGGTAATGCAGTTACCGTGGCCCCGTGGTCTCCTTTGTGCCTCCTCGTGGTTGAGCGGTTCCCCAATGACACTGCGAGGCCTTTGTCTCTCCTCCGCAGTTATGCAGTTTTCTTGATTTCTGGTGGCGGCAGTATACGGAGTCTGAGTTGGCTTCTTAGGACGGATATTTAAATCAAAAGGACTTGTTTTTAATTCGAATGGAGGATACAACTTGGCATAATTTATTTTCCTTTATTATTTTATTAAGTGTATTTTGGTCGTGGACTTATGTTAAATACTCTGATGGTTGTAGATTTTGGATGGACAAAAGAAAATTTTGAATATTGCTCTGAAGTAGCAAAAAGTTGTCGAAGTTGTTCTGATAAACTTTGATGAATAAAAAAAAATCTATTTTTGTGTGTGAGAAAAAATGTCTTAATTCTATTCCTTTTATATTCTTTGCCTCTGTCCTTCAAATATTACCTTAGATGGTGCTTTGAGATAGTCTACAAACAATTAATCTTTGATTTATTTAATCTCTTATATATTTAGTTCCATCCATTCTCTTAACAAATCAAAATCTATTCATATTTATTTTAAACTTTCCAAACCCACAGTTCTTCAATATCCTCCTCCAAGTGAATAAATTGCAAATCATAAAAATTTCTTCAAATATGTTCTACACAGCATCAAAATCTTCTTTTCTTCACATTTTGTGAACTATAAAGCTAATCCAAATCTTAAAAAAATAGATACATGACTCTAAACTTCACCCAACGAATGGAAGTAAAACAACAAACATGTAACCATATCTCGCATACCTGACCCAATGTTGGTCGCGTGATTTTTCTCTTCTATCCATCACACAAATATGTTGAAATTTGCAAACCACCTACAATACTCTCCACAACTAGAAAAAGGATTGTTGATATTATTGTCCTCAAAATAGAAAATCTGGACAAAGAATTCAACTCTATCAGACACACATCAATCCTTGCTCGTGTTTGCAGTGTGTCTTCTGCTGTGTCTTTCATTGGCAATTTGCTTGGCTAGAAGATATATTAATGCTATAGATCCCGCCCGTGCCAGTGGACTTTCCAAATATCACTAAATTAGTTTTCAGCGCCATTTTTATTGGCTACGAAGACAACTGTCCATTACAGAACTGTCACACGCCTCATGCCATCATTTTCATCGGCTCTGATACCATATGCAGGATCAAATGTGCTTGATTGAATGATATTATAGAAATGCACGAGCAGATTTATATGAGGATTATAGTTGATAATAACTGTAATTGTGCAGTTGTACTAAATATAATAATATATGCTAACACCTCCTTAGTTGACTCAACATTTTTTCTCTAAATATTCTTTGAAATTATTGATGTAACTTCCTCATTGATTTTGAATTTAGAGGCATTACTTCTCATTGCTATTAAAAAGTGATCCTATGAATTTAGAAAAGAATATAAGAAACTCATTTAATGATTCTTGTCATTCATTTTTGCTTCAACAGAGTGCAATTAGGTAACATCTATGCAAAGTCATTTAGATGATTGATTAAAACCATCGTTTTTCATCATAAGAGTGTACAACCCTTTTCTTAAGAAATGTTTATTTAGTAGGGAATGGGTCTCGCAGATATCACCTAAATTTTAGAGATCCAACATTAACTTTCTCGTATACATTCAATAATATAAGCTCTACAAAACAAAGCCTAAGGACATCCTTTCCCTTTTCTTGTGGTATAGTGACAAGTTTAGATCTAGGTCTTGCAACCCATAGATATTTTTCTATGAGCATATCCTCCATCTTCAATGTCGAAAGATCAATTCTTATGTCTTAGAAATTCTCCATTTATATCCTTATGTGATTTTTATTATTTTCCTACAATAATATTTCCTTCTATGCTAGGGCTCACTTAGTCTAAGATTAGTAGAAAAAACATTTTTTTCTAAAGATGATTAATCTTTGATACCAAATGAAAGGAAGTAGAATTGTAGAATATGCTTCTTATAATAATCTATGAGAGGAGATATGTGCAATAATTAAACTAGTCACATAATTACAAGGAAATAAATGAAAAAAAAAATATACCATTACAAAATGATTTACCAAGAAAAGTCCATTTGAATCACAAATTCCACACTCTAAAATAACTTAATGTACTATTTAATAGTTAAAGATTAAAATATATTTGTAGAGTCTAAGCTTTTATAGGAGTATCATCAATTAGATATTTGAAGTAATTTTGGTAGGTTAATAATATCTACAAACCTAACTATTGAAACTTCCATCTCAAGAACCTAATAAATATGAGACACAATACATGAAACCATCAAATTGTAATTAGGAAGGTATGAGATAAAACCACTCAAAATATGGCATCAACACCTTTAGTTTTAAATCTAACACCAAATCCTAAATATGTACACAAGCTAAAATAGCATATTCCTTCCATCTAACGTAAGCTCATCATAATCCACTCACCAACTTGGCTGCTCCATTTTGACCCCATTGTAGATCTATCAAGAGATGCCTTATGATATGTCAAATATCATTCATTAGCCAAAAAGTGTAACTCCTCCTATAGTTCCTTTATGTGTCATAGATATTTTGATATGTTCAATGTGAAAGGCTAAAATTCTGAATGCCACAACTTTAAATCTAGGAGGTTGTTTGAACCCTTTCTTTTAAATTGTACAAATTTAAGAGATTTCCATACTAGGCATATGTGGAAATGAAGTCAAACGACTTGGGATAATCTTTAGGGCTTGAAATGACCTTTATAAACCAAGAAGTTTTTCTATTCTATAGCCTTAAGATTATTTTTTTTACATTCTAAATATTAGAAGCAACGTTGACATACTTTTGTGAATAAAATCTTAGACCCATTCTATAAGCTTTTCCATAAATAATCAATGCAATAGAGTCAACATATCAATTGTTTACATGTAGCTCCTACTTGCATTGTAAATATTCAATTCATTGAAATCAATAAATTGATTGTTTAAGCATTATTAATCTACACTATTTTTTATGCATTATTAACTCTTTAGTGAAAAATAAGTCATATAAAATATGACAAAACTTCCATTAATTAAAAATGTTTTTATAAATTTTTACTATCAAAGCTGAAAAAATAAGGAGTCCACATAACTGTAGAAGCATAATAAATAAAAGCATATAGAAGACTTCAATAAGGGTTGGTGAGAAACAAAAGTCTCCCTCCAAATAAAACATCTACATCACACTATTTAATTATCATAACATAACACTCAAATAATTGCAATTTTTATCTCTCTCAAAAAAATAATAAATAATTGAAAAAAAATATTGATCAAAATTTACCTTTTAACCATTAAAATAAGATTGATTTAAGAATAATCCATCTGCATCTGACGAACTTGAGGATTCTCGGGCAATATATCCGCCGCACGTCCCTTCCTATGGTCAGCCGACTTGAGATGGATAATCTCGATGAATAATGGGCAATTCAGCTATCATTTTCAATATGTCCACCATTTGTTCATCCTTGGTCTGGCATTCCGATCCGGATGAGAACACAACAAGCCTACGATCATCAACTGCTTCATTTCCTCAGTAATTAAAATTTTTACCCAATTTTTTTATCTGCTGCATCTACCATTCTCTGCTTTCCATACAAGTACAAAGCCCATTCTCGCAATCTGGATTTATTCTGAGTGAAGCTCTTGTCTACCGGTGGTCTTCTACAGGCAAAAACTGTAAGAGCCAGTGCTCTCAAGCTGTAAGCGTCCGAATCTTGACTAGCCTTTCCTATTATGAGGGACTCTGCTGCCGTATACCCAGATTTACCGGCTGGAACGGTGGTGTGGTCTTTCTTTTCAAGTTTCAGCTCTCTCGCGAGAACAAAATCTTCCAGCTTGCCTCTGAAATCTGAATCTAACATCACATTGCTCTCCTTGCTGCCTTTGGGCAAAACACTCTCTCGGTGATCCTGGTGAAGATAAACAAGAGCAGAGGCTACGTCACAGACTATGCTGTATCTTTGACCCCAATCGAAAGGACCCTTGGGATCCTCAAATACATATTTGTCGAGACTTCCATTGGGGAGCAATTTGTAGACGATAAGCCTTTCGCCCTTTCGCTGGCATCATCCTCAAATCTTGGAAAACTTGACAAGATTACGGCGTTCAAGCGAACTGCTTATAATCACTTCTGGCTTGTATTCTTTCCTGTCTTGATCGGAACTTAGACATATTGTTTGTACACGCTTCCGAAGCCTCCGTCTCAAATCATTTCATCCTCACTGAAGATGTTAATAGCGTCTCTAAGATGAGCATATGAAAACTTGCCCACGAACTGAGCAACCCCTGCAAGCCATTTGTCCAGATCCTCATCGCGTTTCTCTCCTCACCACCGCGCTCCAGCTCCTCGCTCTTCTCTCTCTGCGCCGCGCTTTATTCGCAAACCCTAAAAATAAAATAATTATACAAACCCTAACAATAAAATAATCATAAATGTTGAATAAGTTAACACAGACGTAACATAATAGGACCTTTCTCTTAGGGTTTACGCTGGCCGGCCGCCCGCCTTCTAAGGAAGATAACTTACAACTGGACGTCGTATGTGGAAGCACATAGACCAAGTTGCTTTCGCACACGCAAGAGGAATCAATCTTAGATTGATTTGCACTAGTAACTTATTATTTTAAAATATCGCCAGCCTCTTTCTGTAACAGATTCTTATCTGTGTGCTGTGGAAAATGTTTGAATATTAACAATAAAAAAGCTTTTACGCGAGTAGGAGAGCATCATTTTGTCACGTCTCTTACTTTGAGATGGCGGGGGGAAGAATGAGGAGGGCGAACAGCTTTTTAGTGATCAGAGTTTTGACAAATAAGTCGGTGCTTTTGGCAAAGCGAAGCGTTCACGTCCGCGTTACGTCTCTGAGATGGATTTTTTGTTCCATTCATACTCTTATTATATCTGTAGATGCTCAACCATTTTGGCACTATTTTGAACTTAAAGGCTTTAGATTTTGGGAATGCGCTGATGGGAAATACAGTATTTGTGGTCTCCGAATGGGATCTCATTTGTCACAAGTTCAAGGCTGGTTTCCTTGCTTCCCTTTTCCTCGTAGGATGCATCCACGTTGGTTATAAATGGTAGTGGTCGCGCAACATTCATGGCTGACTGGAAAGGTGATAGAGTGAACACCCATTGGAGACATTTTATGTGCACTCCGTTGGATTTGCAGAAAGGGTTTACTTTGGTTGGAAGTGATAGGGACCACACGACATTTGTGGTGGACATCCACCTCCAGAAGCTTCTTTCAATTTAGTTGATCGTCAAGTTATTCTATCTCACCATGCGATGCTCAAATACATTGTCAGGTATGCATCAAAAGTAGAGCGTGCTGGCTGAAAGATATCACAAACTTTTGAAAAGCATCTCGAAAATGTTGACCCAAAAAAGTTAATTTGTAAAGCATTCTGCAAGTGCACGACTTTTCGTAATAATAGTTCAGAAGAATCCTACCACTTGTTAATATTATCTTTGAAAATATGCAGTCGTTCTATTGTTTCTTTGAATGTGAATAAAAATCTGTTTTGTGTACCTTCAGCTTAAGAACCTATATTAATTTCCACAAGCTTCATTAAAAGATTTACGAGCAAACCTCTTTGATTGAAGCAAGGAGAAATTAGAATTATTCCTAAGTTTTGCATAGTTAGTGTCCCAGCACATTTTACAACTTTCTTTAACTATTTTTTTTTAAGGCATTAACATGTTTGAGGATTTTTTTATTTTTTTTCAAGTGAGCTTTTATTGTATCTACAATTTCACAACATTCTATGAGAAATTGGGTCAAGTAGGCAATAAACTATTATCTAGTAAGAATGCACAATTGACACCTATCATGCATGATTATACATCTCCAAAATCGGCTAACAACAATGATGACAAATTTATGCTTGATGGATCAAAAGAGAGAGAATGCCATGATGCAAATGAGTGACAAATTCTATTATGCCCCCATCCAAGGAACTATTAGGATTAAGGGGCCACTTACTTTGCAATCCTATGCATATTTTATGTGTCTCCAATACTCTTGGAAGGTGTACTTGCATATCTAGGGCATAATTCAAGAAATAATTTGTAATTTAAGTTCCCCTAGAATCTTAGCATTTCTTGTCATATACATTAACAAATTAGATGGAGCACAATGGTGAAGGTTACTATTGAATTTTAGGCCATTTAAGGAATTTTTGCATTCCTAGGTGCTAAAGGAAGAGGTGGACAATCTTCTTATGATAGATGAGGCCAACATGAGTAAGTAGACAAGTTTGAAATAGAGCCATAAACATGAAGACACATGACTAGTTAGATATTTATTTGTCAAAGATTCATTTGTAGTTATATTTTTATTCGAGGACTCACTCATTGAGCCCATGTGACACCCATGTGAAGACAACAATATATAAATTATTATTCTCAAAATATCCTCTCCAATGTGGCACAAGGTTTTCTTTTTGCATAATACCATGGTTTTGGTATCCATTATTTTGATAAAACCAATTGTGGTTTCAATCTCTCTCTCCTTGCCTATTTATTAGAGGTATGAGCTAGTGGTTTCATATCATTTTTTATAGGTACATGCTGATCTTAAAAGATTGGACTTCTCCCTAGTAGCCTTATGGGAAATTCAGTGAGTGGGGGACCTACTTGTGTCTCACTGAATAACCTCTAGGATTGTCAAAGAAACCGACTCTCCTTTGGGTATGGGAAAAGAAAGAAGGAAATATAGAAAGGGAAACTAAAAGTGGCGATGCACCAAAGGTTTCACAACATTTCAAAGCTCCTTAGCAACTCCATTTTTATGATAAATTGAATAGAATGCCACATACCCTTCATTTTTGGAAGGAGAATGAACAAAGAAGACCGATGTAGGCACATAGTAGACATTCAAAATTCCCTCGTGGGAAGTACCCATTAAGGTTCAAGGAAAAAAAGGAAACCCAGATTAGAACAAGATATTTTAGATTCTTATAGCATTATCCACTTAAAAACATAGTATGAAAACACCAAAAACTTTAACAAGAAATTGAAAGAGTATTAAAAACATGGTTCAGTTTCCTGAAAGTTGAAATTTGGAGATCATAGAAGCTAAACAATTGAGAATTAATGATCAAGACTTACATAGAAATAACTAGAACATAGAGCATTCAATATATATGACTGAGAATAAAGTGAAAAAATAATAAAGGCTACATGAGCACAATATGATAAAACTTTGTTCTTGATTTACTCAAAATGCTTAGGTCAAAAAAATTAATAAATGTCTTGACATCAGTTACGAAAGAGCGATTAAGGATCTGCAAGAAATCTATTATAACATATCCTGTTGCTAGTGATAATCTATCTATGAGCGAGCATATCCTTTGATCATTTGATGATCATGCCATTGCCTCTCCCCTCCAATAAAACTTCCCTTTATAGAAAAGGGAAGCACATAGGTACTAAGCACTCTCCACCAAAATTGAAAACCCTAATAGGTGTCACCACCAGATAACCTCAAATCTGATAAAAAATCGAATCTGATCTGATGATAAAAAATGATCTTCTTTCATAATGGCAATGGGTGGTGACAACTTGATAAACCAAATCTCCTGCAAGCTTCGTGCATGGCTTCTTATCAGAAAGATTTAAATTCTTGCCTCTATCTAATGCTGTCAAAAATGGTGATGTGAAAAAGAGGCTGACTCTAGGAGTGGAAAATGAAATAAAGCGTTGCCACCCGACAATATTTGTAAAAGCCCTGCCCCGACGGTGAAGGGAACTCCCCGATAGAAGATGAGTGAAATGGTGAGCCTTCTTCAAAAAATAAGAGAGTATCTTGGAAGAAAACACTTGTGGGGGTGCCACACATATACGATCTAGCTCGAAGAGAAAGAAAATCCCAAAAAGGTATCACAACTATTATGTGGCACCATTGTGAATCTTTTCACCAAAATCCTCTTGCGGCTTCCAAAAACATGCGCTGACGTGACATGTGATGGGACAAAAATGTGAACCGAAAGAGATATGTAGGGCTTGGGGTTGAGACTAAAGAAAAATGAAATAACCACCTAGAGAAAAAATGCCTCACAAAGGGCCTTTGTTTGCGAAGGCATGAACCCAGATATACAAACAACATAAAAGTAGAGAAATTTGTAATTCCTCAGAGCCTAGGGAATGCAGAGTTAGAAATTCCTAATCTTGGTCAGAAGGTAACACCAACATATGTAGCATCTCTGAAGCTTGATCAAGATCGAATATTTCCTTGAAGGAAATTGCTCCCCATTTTTCCTGGGCTACTCTAATAAGAGAAAAGTGTTGGACCAAGGCGAGAAACATATTCTTGATCTCCTCGGTTGTAGGTGGTGAGCTCATCTTTTCAAGCTCTGACTAGTCCTACTACTTGGCCTCCAAGGCATGTTTGAGTTGCTCTTCAGTGAGTACCACTCCATTGGGTGAAAACGAAGAGGGAAAGCCCAAGAAACTAAGGCTTTGAAATCATCCTTTATTTATTTGATCTTTTTAGTTAGTGCTAGTTGAAATTTTTTTCCCCTATGGGCAGCCTAGCTACATGTGATGAATTCATTTTCCTTCTTGGAAATTGCTTTTTGGTTTGGAATTCTAGTGGTTTATAGAATCTCATGAGTCGCATTATACATCTTGGTTATCAAATTAGCAAATTTGGTAACTCAAGGTGCGACTATACTTAAGGTTTGGTCGACAACTGGGCTAACTTTTGCATTCAACTCTTGTGCATCATCCATAAAACTTACTACTGGCCTCAGGGTCGTTGTTGTGCCTTTGATTCTTTCCCAGTGAGCAAGGAATAACCTTTATGCTACTGGGAGGAGTTCAAACCTTCTTGCCACAACTAATTCTTGCTAGAATTGAGACTCTTAAACCCTTATATCCTCCTTCAATTAGTCAACCTCTACTTGGGCCTATTCAAGCTCTTTTGTTCCCTAAGACTGAGCACTGGTAAGCTCACTTTGTATTTGGTTCTTCTCTTTCTCAAATTTCTCCCTCAACTGCTTAGTTCAGTCCATGGCTTGAGACCACTTCCCTTGCATTTCCCGCAACTCTCTTTGCAATTTTCCATTCATACTATTCTACCAACTCGAGATTTTGGTGAACTCATTTTTATTTTGCTACAATTCCTCTATTGTCTGTTGCATTTGGATTTTCACTTCCTCATTCATCTTGCACACAACCTCAACCTCACATGACATGCTCCTAACCTTGGCTAAAAGCCAATCCTTGTCAGTTTGAGTGGCCTGAAGTGATGTGGCCACCTCTTTGTATATCCTATGCTTGTCTAAGGTGCGCAATCTCCATGTCTTTTTCTCTTATTTCTAGTTGGTGTTTGTCAATTGTGGCTTTTAGACTATCAAACTCTACTTCTCACTTTTTCAACTTCCTCTCCAACTTAGTGTAATTAGTATACACCACCTCCCACATGGCTTTGGCAAGGCCAATTTTGTCATAGGAGCGCACCTCATTCATATTCAGACCTACGGTCTGAATCTCAAAGTCTTCATATTTCATTTCTCGCCCAGGCTTGGAGACCATCGAATTCATAGCCGAAATCATCACGGACCTTTTCTCTTCATCGAAACATGCCTCCATCCTTGTGGAAGCCAGATCCTCTATGGTCTACACTAATCACTTTTGTTTTGTCTCCTTCTAGGCTAGAGTAGTTAACTCTACTTGAGTCTGAAGATTCTGCGAGGACTTAATACTTTGTGCAACAAGTGGGACACTAGGAGGAATGCCATAGAGGGTGGCATGGGGTATGCTTCTAGATGCTTGATCTTGGGGGAGAAGCAAAAGGGAAGGCTATCAGTGAGAAAGGGAGAATGCCTCACAAATTTTGAGCCAAATGCAGAGTACTCATTGGGGTGATAGGTGCAATGGTGAAAAATAGTGGCGAATTCCCAGAGGTAGGTAATGGTCATGAAAGCTATAGCATGGGTGGTTCTGAAGATGGAACATGGGCCTCAAATAAAGTGATCAAAGTGTCTACCATAGCTATGAAAAAATATGCATACTCAGCATGTGGGGGTTCCATATGATGCTCATTGTTAAACATGGGTGGAAAAATATCAAGGATCAAAATATTTGAATCGGTGGATGGGGGATCCTATTCTATGGATGAAGGGGTAGTAGCCACTAATCATGTAGTGGAGGAAAGAATAGTAGGTTTGAAACTTACCTAGATTGTAGGGACCAAAGATACTTGCAGAGCGAAGTCTACTTCTTCATCATCCTTGTTCAAGGACCCTTGCTCACCTAGATCTTGGATTCTCCTTTTCTTTAGAGAGAGCACATTGGTTGCTCCAGACCCTTCAGTAGCTGACCCTGATGAACCTCAAGTTCTTTGGATTGCCGAAGACTTCCTTGTAGACTGGCGATCCCATTTTTCCTTCGTTAGAATATTAGTAGAAGATGAGACCTATGGCTGATTTTTCCATGCTAATTCCTTTTCTTTCCCTTTCTGAGCTTCAACCACTAAAGGCGGTGAGTTGATTCCCTAGAATTTTTTTTTTTTTGGATCTCGATTGGTTTCTTCATCTAGATTGGACCCAACCTCTTTATATCATAAACTTCCTCAAATTATTTATCAATGTGGATGGAAATGAACAAGGGAGATGTTTGTTTGAGTTCCTACTGATATCTCTATAAATTAGTCACTTTCCTTTCAAGCAACCCCCTCTTCCTTAGCTATGTCTTGAAATACTTTCCCATTTGAAGTCTTGGGTTGAACTTTGCTATGACGTCATATAAGGTGAACCATGGAGACTATATAAATGTTATAGTATTCAAATCTACATAGGCGCCTTGGTTGTTTAGCCCGCTAGATTTCATATTTCCTCTTAGTATGGCCATGACTCATTATAGAAAATCAGGCGCTCTTTAAGATTTTACCTTTGTTTATCACAAATGAGCCTAAGCCTAAAATAGGCCAACTTTCTCATCAATATTTGTTGCTTCTCCCTCTTTATAAGTGTCACTTTTCTATCGCCAATAGTAAGGGGAATTACATGAAGGAGCTTTTACCTCTTTGTAGTGCCATAGTTAAGATCCACAATTGAGAATTGTAGATATATTTCTAGGGAAAGGATCTCATCCATTGTTGAACAGTCTGGATAACTGAGAGGGGGGTGAATTAGTTATCATAATTTTTTTTCTTGATTTTAATTAATCTAGAGAAATCTTATGTCAATCAGATAATAATTAAAACATATATGAACATGAAAACACCTAACAACACTATGCATAATGAACACCAAAATTTTCTTGGAAACCCAAGATGAGAAAAACAATAGAGAATGTTAATTCATAATTATAAAACATTGGTTAAGGTGATTTTTACGAGGGCTCACTGCCAAAATGCTCACTGCAGGTAAGGCTCACTACCAATGGGCTAACTGCTCGACTAATATAGTCAAAAGGAAAAAGGCTTACAGTTAAAAGAATGATGAAAGGGAATCTATTGCTAAAGATAACTGTGACAAATAGTCACATTGAAAGAACCTTCCTATCTACTGCCTTCGATCATATACTTTCACATAATTCACAATATCTAAATTTTCAAATTCACATTCACCACACTTGCTTTCATCGAAAAAAACCAACATTTACTTATACCATTCCATGCCTTCATAATCTCCTAAGTCGACCAAACACAATTTGATTTAGGTCACCAAGAAACATTCCCAAAGTTGAGAGAAATGAAATGTGGACCATACAAAACCTCCTTGCTCAAATCAACATGCTACATATTAACCATGATATCTAGAACCAAAGAATAGAATATACACGTTACAATGCAAATAATGTTTTGGGGCACATTAACCAATTTCTAGATTGGTCTGAACCCATTAGAGTGTATCTCACTATGTTGCAAAATGAATGGGATGAAGACAAGCATGACCAAAGATAGATCATCATAACACAGCATCTGAAGCATGCCAATCTAGATCACCAAAGCATGAAAATCAAACCTTAATCAATCAACCAAGATATGTGTTGAACAATCCAAATAACTAAGAGGGGGGTGAATCAGTTATCAAAAAACACTTTTCCTTTCTTTAATTAATCCAAAGAAATCTTAAACTAGTCATATATTAATTAAAAAAGATATGAACATGCAAGCACTAAAAAAAAACATGCATAATGAACACCAAAGTTTATGTGGAAACCCAAGATTGGAAAAACCATGGAGAATGCTAATTCTCAATTATAAAGCATCAGTTAAGGTGGCACCAATTAATGTGATTTTTACAAGGGCTCACTACCAGAATTATCAATGTAGGTAAGGCTCACTGTTGATGACTGACTACTTGATCAATACAAAAATCACTGATTATGAAAATGGACAAAACATGAACTGATGAAGTTGCATCTACATATGCATGAATTCAATTATGGTTAAGATCATAATATCTCATTGCAACTAATCTGGTGAAGAATCTTCTGCACACCTTCCTTGCACAACATCTGCAATACAAATTGCTTCTTCCCAATAGTTTCCTTTACTTCCTTCTTTGTTTCTTGTTGCACAATCCTTTGCACCCTTATCATTATTTGCACATACCACACTTCTTGTTTGGATATCAAAATATGTTCCACATATATATGTATATATAAACACCTGAAGAACAAAATGAGTCAACCTAGAAAAACATGTTGGCTTGAAGAACAATCTCGAAATATTCAATAAGGCTTGACATTCTAGCATCGGACCCAAAAGAGAGGTCACACATAAATATCTTCTTACCATGTTACATCGGGACCCATAAATAGGTCATACATAAGATAAGTTCATCACCTAGCATAATTACCAAAATATAGCTAACTTTGAATTACATGACATATATTTTGGAGCCGCTAGAAACATCACAACCAAGACCAAATCTTGATCAACATCAATTTTAGTATCAACCAGATGAATGTAATCAAACATACCAAAACTTGTAAGATGCTACATGAATGTTTGGATAGCAAGGATACCTAGAACAAGCTTTAGACACAATAGTCGATATCAAAAGATTAGTCTTGATTATTTTGCATTAACTATCTTCCACAAATGTCCCAAAAAAAAATGCTACTATATCCATATCAAGGATAACATCCACACTACGCAACATCATGGCATACGATAGGATAGATCATTTTTGTATATCTATAGACATGCAAAATTGACATCATGCATTCCTCATATTCAGTCATATTTGCCTATCAATTAAATAAATCAAGTTTATTTGATTAATCTCCTAAGATTATCTCCTTAATTAAATTAATCAAATTATTTAATTAATCTCCTAAAGTTCCCCCATTTAATTAAATAAGTCCAAATGTTTAATTAAATCTCTAAATTTTCTTTATCTTCTCATTCAATTTAAATAAATCCAAAAATTTAAGTTGAATGTCACAATCACCTAACATTCGCTTAATTAATCAAATCGTTGATTAATGCTAACTCTAATCCATGTCCCATCCTCTAGCTTTTCTCACTTGCAAAATAAATCATTTATTTTGATTTATTACAACTCTATTTTCCTCACAAAGCATATTCCCAAGGAATATTCCCTCATTAATTCCATTTGTTTGACTTTTTTTTTCCAAACAAATTTCCCCCCCAAAACTCTCAACCATATACATTTAATGCTATTTTCAAATTTCAAATTTCAACTAATGGCATTTATGGGCACATTCATCAAAACTTGCACATACTTGGCCCATTCACATGATTACAAGTGGCTTCTTCCTATTGGTTGGGTTGTTTATCCCACATTCATCCCTTTTTACTCTTCTCTCATCAAATTCCTCTATAAATAAAGAGGCTATCCCTCATTTTGATCATCTATAATTTGAGCATTATTACTATAGGCATTTGAGTTCATCTTGCATATCTTTGTCTATCATCATCTTAAGGCTTAGCAAGGACTGGGAAAGGGCTCCTTTACATATCAAGGGTGCACCAATCCAATATGGAATAGGCTGGCATTGGAGTGGAGCATTAGAGTTTGAACAAAAGCAAGTGAAGTGAAATTGAAGAAGATTAATCCTTGAACATTGAAATAATGTTTTGAAAAAGAATTTATTAATCCTTAGTGTTATAATATGAGGTTCAAATTCCTTCTTTCATTTTCTATTTTAAACCAACTCACCTTTCAATTTGGGTTCAAAATAAATCACTAATTTGATCTTTTCAAAGCTGGATTAAAATTGAACCTTAGAAACTTACTAAATTTCAATTTGGGTTCTAAAAATTTGACAAACAACTCTCACACTTTGATTTTTGGGCTTTAAAAAGAACTCAAATTTTCCTTTGGAAATGAATATGAACATGTGCTTTTGTGTCTTGTAATTTTTTTTGAAAAGTAATTTCATTTAAAAAGGTGTATACACTTCTCTCGTGCTTCACGATGATCTTGAGAATCAAAAGTGTTTTTGTGATATTAAGCTGTCAAAAGGATTGCCTCCACATTTTGATTTGGGATTAAAAATTGAACCAATCTTGTGAGTGTGAGTGGGGCATATTGTGAGTTCTCTCCCTTTTTTTTCCAACAAAGGTTGATGAAACTATGAGATATGCTTGCTTGCTTTTATTTATCTTAGTGGGCTTGTCTAGTGGGAAAAAGTAATCACCCCAAGGAGTGACCCAACTGGGAACACGCTAAAGCCACGTGACTTCCAACTAGTATATAAGTGTGGATTCTCAAGGAAATTTTAAGAATCACGAGGATTATTTTGACAAGAAGGGCAACAATGGTCTCTCGTCACATGGATGGTCCCCTACGAATAAAATTCCCGCATTAAAACCATTGTTTAGCAAAGGCCAAAATCCTAATCTATTTGTTGCTTCCAAAGGTCATTTCCTTTGAAGCCACCCCACATATACATGTGATTTTGTTGTAGAGATGAAAAATATGCCATGGGAGATTCATGGGTACTAATGCTTGGCTGACCCGAGAATAGAGTGCACTATAAGGAGGAGCTTGTGTGGTCAAGCATCTTATCATCTGCACTAAATATGTGCAGCTGGATTCATCCAATTGGGAACCCAACAAATATTTTCTTTTAAGCCTAAGATTGTGCATGCTCTTAGAGTTGAAAAAAACACTTTGCTTGACTCTCAAAACATTTGAAAACAAACATTCACAAAATCTTCAAATTTCAAACCCTTTAGGAGGGGCCAATACCTTTGACCAAATCTAAGTATTATTGATTTCCCTAGGGATTTTATCCTTAGAGTTTTCTAAGCATTTGGATTTACATCACAATTTTCTCATACTAAATTCAACCTAGGAAACTATGCTCTTGAAACCTTGGTTTTCACATAATGGACCTTGGGGAATGAAAAGGAATTGAGACATAGATATTTACTTTGAAAATTTTAATCAAAAAATTGTTTGTGGTAAAAAGGACTCATTAAGCAAACTAAAGAGACAATTGAACTACGCACATGTGTTCTTTCAAATGATTTCCCACCAAATAAAAATCTGGAAACCCGAGTTCAAAATTCTTAGTCCAAAAGATCATGAGGAGCGTTTTGAAGGACTTCTTGAAGTTAGAGAAATATTGGTGTAAAAATTCTACAAGAAAGCTTCAAGAAATAACCCTAACTTGTGTGAGTTTTATTATCAACAAAATCCAACTCTTTTTCAAAGGTTTTCTTTTCTCACATAGGAAGTATCAAGCGTGTTCTTCAAAACCAAGGTCTTGTAAGAAAGAGTTTTATCTAGGTCAAGTCTAGGATCAAAATCAATCACTCTCATTCATCCCTCAACCATTGAAATAAAAGATCATCTCACCAAAAAATCTTGAAAACTTTGAAAACATCATCATGCTAAGCTTCTAGGAAAAATCAAAATCATCTTGTTTGACTTCACACACTTAGTCAAATTATCCTTGTGAGCGAATTTACCTCTTGATAAAATCCAATATCTTGGGGTCTAGGAGTTCATTATAAAAAATCACTTTGTTTGACTTAACACACTTAGTCAAATTATCCTCTTGTGTACAATTTCTCTCTAGGACAACACACCCTCCTAGATTTTACAAGTTCATTATCCAAATCAATCAAAATCAAATCAAATCAAGTCCTAAAGTTTGACATCTCCCTCAAGTTTCCTCAAGAGTTTCATCATTCGTATCATCCATAATATTTTGTTATCTCATCCTCATCATCACTTTGATCCTTAATCTATCCTAGTTCTTCTCTTTTTTTACTTGAAGTTAGATCAATTCATCTCTATTTTATGGTGCCAACAAGATCACAACACAAGATTAATATGGAGCAAAACAAAGAAACATCCACTTTGAGCTATCTAAGTCAAACTGAAACAAAGTTCAATCCCATGATATCCATTGACCTCCCAATCAATCCTCCTCCTAATACTCAAGAGGAAGGTCTAGTTGAAGACATCACCAAAAATTTCTTAGGAATGACACATGATGAAATCCTAGAGATGCTGTGAAATCCCAAAAATCATCGAATTATCAATGCTATGATGAGGTTATATCCCTCCCAATAAATACTTGAGTTGGAAAACAAAGGGGCTAAACTCCCTTCTGACTATGACATAAGTACTATTGTAGAAAGAATTCTTGGGATCATTCCCTCAACGTCAACCACACTTCTATTCCAAAGTGTCACTCAAGACATGCCCCAAATCATATCATCTATCACTTCAACCCCACTGATTACTAACAAGGGAAGCGCCATGCTTCGCAAACTCCAAAAACATCGCCTTGTGACCAACTGAGAGTTGGATGCAAACACCACACCAGATCAATCCTCTCTAGTTAATCCATTACACACATATGTCCCTCTCACATTCCATGATTTCGGCAATGCAACCTCTTATCATGCAACAAAAAGTTATCCTCTAGGTAGAAAAACCTCTCTCCCTACCTCACAAGGAGAAGGTGACTTGTTTGGAGCAGAGGGAATCTTTGATCCTTCATCATCACTTCAAGGGATTGCACCACCTATCTTTCTACCATTTCCACTATACCACTTACATTCACATCACCCCTTGGGTTGGGTCTTCCTCCTCTAGCTGCCATGAATCAATCAAATCAGAACACCCTATCAAATCCTCTTGTCTTGCCATCGATATCGCAAAAATAGATGGTGACCATCCGAGAAACCCCAACAACTAACACATCCACCATTCCTCAAATCTCTCAAGGCATGGTTTCCCAAGGACCAAGCATCTCGATCACACCATCCACAACTCAAAGTCCGATCATCAACATGACCATTTCGACTAATCACAATGTTCCACACTCCTCCCAATCGATCTCCACCATCGCTAAAACACAACGTGGAAAATTTATTCACCATCATGTTGCAAGCAGCTCAACAAGCTGTCCATTAAAAGGCATACCAAAACCAACAATATGCACAAATAGCACCACAACAAGCACAACAGGCTGCTCAAGCCTAAGGTTTATTATAGCAGCAACAAGCCGCTCAAGCCACCCAAGCTGCACAAGCAGCTCAAGCTGCACAATCTGCACAAACTACACAAGCATCACAAGCTATGAAAATTGCTCGAGCCA